>JAJONR010004345.1:0-64969 GCA_029582245.1 Solanum etuberosum
GTTGAATTTTGTCTAGTTTCTATTAGAAATATATGTTATTATTACTCTTATACTATCTTGTCCTTCGATTTTATTATTAATTGTTGTTTCCTCTGCTTCGATTATTGTATTATGTGTTGTTGCTATTGTTCTCTTTTCCATTATGTTCAAAATGATGGCTTCACTACTGTATCTTCCTTTCCCTACTTGATTTTATTATGCTTTACTTGAACAGTGGGTCTATCGTAAACAACCTCTCTACCTTCACAAGGCAGGGTAAGGCTGCATGTAGGCACCACCCTCCCGAGACCCACCTTTTGGGATTACATTTGTTATCTAGGGGTCTCTCCTTGAAGTACCTAATGAAATCTCTGTTAATAAAAACCCAGGGAGCACTTTTAATGATGCTCAGACTCTTCAAAAATGTCAGCGGGTGCATGGCGGATTCTCCAAAAGTAGTGTATTTTTGGAGAATCCGACACGAGTGCGGCATCGAAAGTGAAGAGTCGGTGCAACTTAGATGATGGTATTCTATGAGGAAAGACGAGGCATGGTTAAATGGAGTACAACATGAAAGTCAAGTTTCAAATCCTTTTTGACTAAAGATGTCTAAATCATATAAAACTGTACTTGCCGTAAAAGAAAACCAACACCAGAATGTAAGACTACAGGAAACCAAATACTCCTTTTCTCAATCCAACCAATTATTGTTCAATTGCCTACTTAGTAATTCTTGTACGTTCCAATTTAAACAGAGTGATACTTCTGTCAAATATAGCTTAAGATTCCTGGTAACCTATTTTGCGATTAGGTTGGGGGTTCCCCCTTTTCCTTGTACAAATTTCCAGAAGCTTCACCAGGCGAGCTTAGGGTAAAGGATTAAAAAATCTTTTACTGATAAAAATATAAAAAGAAAAAGGTGAATAGTGGAAAATTCCTCAGTCCTTGCTGCCTGATGTAGTTAATGGCCCATTACATAGATTTAGGTTAGTCCATGACGCAATATTCAGGAGAGATAGAAGAAATCATTGTTGAAGACTTCATTACCTATTTTAGGTTGTAGGAGGAAGAAAATAGGCGTCTAACATCTCTTTTTTAATTTGATTTTAACTAGGTCTCAAGTCTTAACTTATGTTTGAGTTTTTTTAACAACAGTTGTACCCTTCATTATTATCTGAAATGTCATAATTATAAAATTCCAAAAATGATAGTAGTAGTGTATGATTAACAATAATGTGATAATCCGTTGAGCAAGTATATTGGGAGAAATTTCAAGATTCACTCGTTTCAATCTGCCCATGTTTTTTACAACGGCGGTGTTCGTATTTGCATGCACTTTGAGTAATATACGGGGATACCTGCTACCTCTCACTGACACAGGTCAAGTGGGTAGCTCTGCCACCAGTAGATGAAAAGACTTGCCAGCGGGTCCAGGTTGAGTAGATCTGCTATGGTGAACGAAATGGGTTTGAATCTTTCATGTTCCGCAATGTGTCTGCTGATATTGCTTGATTCAATTTTATATATTAAGATTTAAGAAGCCTTTGCTAGTTGAGCTACTTAAACTCTCTTGACTTCTGTTGGGGTTTGTTGAAGATTCCTGATATGCTATTTGATCTGCAGTCTATCGGAAAGCTGAAGATATGAATTATCACTCTGTTTGCTTGCATGTGCTAGCTGATTCCATTCGCAGGTAAGTGATTACCTTCGTTTAGCTCGTTACATGAACTGGATCCTTGATTCTGATGCTATCTTATCATCTGTTTTGCTTCTCACTATCTAACTGTTTCTCCCGGGTTCTTAGATCTTACACAGTTCTTCCTTTTTATTTATCAGTGCAGGCCTCATCCTGGCTTCCTGGTTGTTAACACTTGGGTAAAATTTTTCTTTGCTTTATGACAATTCATGGCGTTGCCTCAATAAAGAAGCAAACTTGTTTACTGGCTGACCTCTTTAGTATTTTTCTATTTTTTTTTTTTTTGGCTTTCAGAGTAAAGAATGCTGAAGTCTTATGTTTGGGACTAGTTTCTGCCACAGTCTTTTTCCTCGCCATGCCACTTTTTAGAACTACTGGTGGCATCTTGCTCCAAATGGCTCCACCAAGGATCCCATCTTCAGCCTTGAGCAAATGCTGGAGGCAGGTAATTTATGTAGCATCACTATCAATTTTTAAAATATTTTTTCTTTGAAAATTATTAATTTTGTATTTGATGCACAAACCATTTCAATTCAATATGAAAATTGTGCCAAAACCTGTAATCTCTCCATATTAAGGTTGGGGTTATTGATTGTATAGAATCAGGTAGGTAATCATCTCATGTTTGAGGTGACTGGTTATAGCGTTGGTTGTGAAGTTTAGTGTTCTCAAAGCAGAAAAGGGAAAAACACTTAAGTATGTTGGGGCTTCAAGTGAAAAACAAAAATCAAGTGCAGGCTTCAACGGAGAAAGATGCAAATAAAGAAAATATATATGTACTAAAAGGAGCAACTATAAACCCAAATAATATGTGGACAAATTACCTAGTTACTTTATTTATTGGTTAACACTGCTCTTATTTCAAGATAAAGCTGGCTAATAAGTGCACGCCTAAGCGCCGTGGTGCATGCTCTAAAGGGCTCAATTGTGGTGCAATTGAGGCTTTGGCAACACTGGTGAAGATGGACAACATGCTGTTTTCCCCCCCAACATGTACTTATTCGTGATAATAGCTAACTATGTTTAAGATGGGAGTATGGCTTGTAAGGTTTTAGTGTGGTGGCTATTATGCCTTGGAATGCAAGGGAACTTTTCGAATATAATCGGAAAATTGACATTGTTAGGCAATATAGTCTTGCGAATAAATCTTATTGGATGTGCTAACTCTCTTGAAAAAAAAGAGACAAACATTGTGAGTTTTGGTGTGAGGTGGAGTTAGCAGGATTACTGGTTTTAACAATGGTGTAATGGGGATTGAGAGTAAGTGGCTGAAATGGGTAATGTTCTGCATCAGTTTTGTAAGGTTTTCAGTGTTGATAAATGACTCACATGAAGGATTATTTCTTTCAAGGAGGGGACTAAGGCTGGGATATGCGCTCTCTTCTTTTTTTTGTTTATCCTAGCAATGGAAGGACTCCATAACATGATTAAGAGGCCTAAGGCAAATGGACAGATTAGGGGATTTATGGCATCCAACAAAGCTGGATGTGGGATGGATGTTTCTCATCTGCTATATGCATGACTCTCTGATCTTGTGTGATGCTGAAGTTGAGCATCTGAGACATCAGACTGATCGCACTGTTTTTGAAGCAGTGTTAGGTCTTCATGTCCATCGGAGGAAAAGCCTACTCTTTTCTGTCACTGTGATGCCTCAACTGTATAGGTTGGCAGGTACTTTGGCGTGTGAAATTGGCAGTCTGCCACTAAGTATCTTGGCCTAGCTATGGAGATATGGGATGGGGTGATTGAAAGATGTGTTGAGAGATTGACTAAATGAAAGACAATACATTTCGCTTAGTAAACAATGTGTTGGATTCTCTTCCAACTTAAGTGATCTCCCTATTTCCTCTACCAACTAAGGTGGAAAAGAGGCTGGATCCTCTGGTGTGTTGAGAATACAAAGAACTCCACATAGAGAATAAAATTGAATTGTATATTAGTTTGTCTTTTTCTTTTTTGGAGTATTGGATATCCTGTAAATGACAGTGAATCCATACTCCAAATCATAGAATCCCTGCAAAGTTTTGTTGATTAGGGTGATTTTTATAACTCTTCTGGATAGGTTTTTGTTTTTCTTGTGCTGATATTTTTAATGAAATGTTACCATTTTTTTTTTCAAAAAGAAGAAAACAATGGTGTAATGGCTTTAGGGTCCTGGCTGAGGACACAATGATACCATTATCTTCTACACATTATGCATCATTTCCTAACTGATATTTTAGTTTCGCGTGTGCTCAGGTTTCATCTCGTGAAGACGTTTCAGAAGTATCTCAAGCTCGTTTCTGGGAACTGGTGCCTGGTCATGTTATTGGATCAATTGCATTGCAGGTGATCACCAAACTTTATTGTGTGTCACATCCAACCTGCACGCACTCCCATTATGAGTAACACATTACTTGTTTTATGCTAATTTGTAAGATATGCGTGCTTGTCTACTTTATGCCTTCCCAAAGCTCACTCTTTTATGGTTAAATTGTTGAAACAGGTAAAGGAGGGAGTTGACAATCGGCCTATTTTGCAATATGTGCATGACCTATACCATGAATTAGGAATACAGGACTTGACCGTACAAATTGACTATACATGATCACCATCTTGACTATTTTTCTTTTTTATCTTTATTTAATTGAAAGATGTGATTTACTGTTTTACCTAAAATATTTGGCCCATTCATTGTCAGTGCGAGACAACTTTATTGGGACAAGTGCACAAATATTTACTTTTGATGTTGCCATTTAGCTAATACTGGCTTCATAATTTTTTTGCTAGTTTACCTTTTCTGGGAAAAAAGCCTGGTAAAGTTTGATAGCTTCAGACATTTGTGTTTGAAAGTATTGTCTTGGCTGAAGACGTTTTTACATGATGTTTGTATGACCTGCAAATATAAAAGTTCGGACATTTTTGATTGAGATGCATATAAAAATTTGATTAAATCTTTTGTAATCTTTTGTTATGTATGGTTGTACCATATGATTGAAATACATATAAAAAAGGGGTGAAATTTTTGACAAACCATGATACTCCTAGATGTGACTGGTACTGCTAATATCACCTGTCGGGCGAACCAATTATCTATTCACTAACCCAATTATATAAGCACTCAGTGCAATTATGTGTACTCTAAAAGCATTAAATAACAATCAATAACTGGAGAGGAATACTCCAATGAAAATCCACAATCATTCTATTAGTTAAATGATCACACTCAAATACTAATTCTCTCGTCTAAATTTTACAATAAGATCATGGAGCATTTAATAGAGTTACATGAGTTTAGTTGTCGGATTTGTAAATTTAAAAATGGATATATATGTTATAAAATAGATACTGTAGAAATGACAACCTCCATGAAAATGCAAAGGCTCACCTCAGCAACAAAGTCTACGCAAACGAACTTGTCCGTCGCTAGTCTCACCCTTTGCAATAGTATCTGTATAGACATGTAGGTGAGGCGTGAACTGTCACGACCCAAAAGTCGAGGTCATGATGACACACACCCCGAGAACCCCAAAGAAAGGGGTGTAAGCCTAAAGAAATACACATACGAGACTTCCCAAGGGAAGTTAGGCCATAAACAATAGAAAGTAACAAAGAATGTTCAAAAACCTGGTAGCATAGGTATAAAGAACATCTAATACAATCTCGAATATGAAATACATCTCAAGTCTTTGGAAAGTAAGTTAAAGACTTCGAACAAAGGGAGACTAATGGTGATCCGGAAAGCAGAGCCTCACCACAACTTTGAAAGAAGGAACTCCGTTGGAATCCAGTCAGCCACTACGAAGCTCACCCTGACCAGGATCTGCATCAAAGGGATAACAGAGGTAGGGGGTGAGTACAAACCAAAGTACTCAGTAGGTTAGATCGGCTAAGTATAAGCAATTAAACAGATTTAAGAAATAATTAAGAAAGCTTCCACCTGCACGTAGAAAAAAGTCCCATTCCGGCACCGCCAATTTATATAGAACGATGCGGGTAAAGTAAACACATAAGGAGGCAAATAATAGTGACTCATCACGTAAACAAGTCACACAACACAACAAGACTGATCAATGATGCAATGAGATGATGAAATGATGGAATGATGTGGTGGTACCAAGGTCGTAGCAAAACCTGCCGTATACACCTTGCCGAGCCTCTAACTTCTAGACAAGGACCCATGGGGGACTCGCAGTCCATATACCAATCTCAATGTCTCATTAACTTGCCACCTCAGCGTGGTCAAGGATATAAGTAAGACGTCACATTTTCTTTCTCAGAAAGATAATATTTCTCCATGAACCATGATATGCTGCATGAGGATAAATGTTTCACAACACATAACACAAGGTATAATCAGATCATTAAGAGTTGCAAATAGCATCAAGTTCCCAACTCAACAAGTCATGAAATGTATTCTCAACGATAGGGATAGTAAAGGAATTCATTCGAAATCAGTCTTTACCACTAGAAAGCGTTTCGTTCATTTTATGAAGTTCATAAGTCAACTCAAGCCCCTAACTCAGGGCAATATCTCAAGTATCACAGATTTCCCACAAACAGTATCACATAAGCCTCCACATATGCTAAATATCACAGGAAGCATCAAACAAATTAAAACAAAGATATCAACACTTACCAACTTATAAGGCACATACGACTACTCATTTCATAGTTAACTTTCTAAGAACAAGTTAATTACTCATCTTAGTCTAAAAAAGGGATAGTCAAACCTACCTCAAGGCCAAAACTTCACTCGAACAACTCTACCGGAGCAAATCCTCAACTACACGCTAACCGGGACGATCCCCAACTATCAAGAATGTAAAGAGTTCATCAAAAGAAGTCCCATGATACCCATATTGAAGGGTTTTGAAATCGGGGGTAAAATAGTCCAAAAATCACTTCAAAAATTGAAGGGGCAAAATTAGATTTTTAGTTGAAATACACTTTCCACAAGAAAAAAGGAAACCGTGGTTGAAAACCCCATTAAAATCAATTAACAAATGGGTCCCAAATCATCAAAACATTATTTCACCAATTTTAGGGGAAGAACCCAGAATCCACTTTAAAATCAAGGTTTAAAAGAGTATTTTAGAAGTTAAAACTTGAAGGAATCAATGAAGAGTAAGAAAATGGAGCTTAATCACACAAGAAATCGCTAAGAAACAAGCAAGAATCGCCTTCCAAAGCTCCAAGGGTTTGAAAATGGGATTTTGAGAGAAACCCCGAATTTGAGTTCTGTCTAGGTGAATCTACTCATCGCGATCGCGAGCCACTAATTATCATGATCGCGAAAGGCACGAAAGAAACATCGAAATCACAAGACACCTTGTCCGCGATCGTGAAGGCTTACAGACTAGAGAGCTAATCGCGAACGCGAGCCTATGGGCCGCGATCGCGAAGGCCACGAAGAAGACACATCATGATCGCGAAGGCCACGAAGAAGACACATCATGATCGCGAAGGTAAAAAATGACCCACACCAAAAACTGAAAACCAACAACGCCAACTCAAATAAAAGGCCTCCGATTGGACCCTTGGGAATCGTTTAGGGTTGATAAAAATAAATTGGACACGCAACCTCAGTAGAATCGACATTCTAGACTCAATGGAATCGTCGGATTTCCAAAAAGAGGTCAAATGATAGAATTATCCTCCCGGACCACTCTTAAGGCTAAAACTCAACTTTTCACCCAAACATCTCAAAACCTAACCTAAGGTCTCAGAACCTCACCAACCACCTTACTAACTCAAACTCGACGTTCCAGACGCGATGAAATTGACGGAAATCCCATCTGATGCTCGGAACTCCAAATGTTTACCGAAGTCAACTCTATCAAGAATTCTCAACTCAAGAGGGGTCAAATTACCAAAAACACACCCGATCGCATCGGGGACCATACCAACCATTCCCGAAACACAAACTAAGCATGAAAACACTAAGGGGAAGGGTAAAATGGTCAATTCACAATAAAAAACAATTCACAAGAAATGGGACACTATACTATCCACCACTAAAACACGCTCTCGTCCTCAAACGAAGCAAAACAAGATACCTGAAGGGGGAAAAAGTTAAGGGTATCTACGACGCATGTCAGACTCCACCTTCCATGTCGCCTCCTCAATAGGTCGGTGCCTCTACTGCACCTTCACCAAATCGATATGCTTGGATCTGAACTGTCTAGTCTGCCTATCCAAGATAGCAATCAACTCCTCCTCAAAGGACATATTTTGATCCAAAGCAACAGAATCCCACTGAATCACATTAGAATCATCATGGAGATAATGCTTAAGCATCAAAACATAAAACATGGGGTGAACCCCTGAAAGGCTCAGAGGTAAGGCCAACCTATAGGCTACCTCTCCACACTTTCCCAATATCTCAAAAGGTCCTATGAATCACGGACTGAGCTTTTATTTCTTCCCAAACCTTATCACACCCTTATTGGGTAACACCTTAAGCAAAACCCGCTCACCAATGGCAAAGGACACATCCCAGACGCGCCTATCTACATAGCACTTCTTCCTACTCTGTGTGGTCACAAGGCACCGCTGAATCAACTTCACTCTGTCCATGGAGTCCCCCAATAAATCAGTACCCCAAGGTCGAACCCCAAATGAATCAAATCAACCCACGAGAGATCTACACCTCCTCCCATACAAATCCTCAAACGGTGCCATCTGAATGTTGGAATGGTAACTGTTGTTATAAGAAAACTCCACAAGAGGTAGGGATTTTTCCCAATGACCACAAAAGTCCATGACACAAGCCCGAAGCATATCCTCAAACACCTAAATAGTCAGCCCCGACTACTCACCTCGAGCTTGGTACCCATATGCTCCTGCATAGAACTCCATAAATGAGTGGTGAACTGAGCACCCCTATCAGACACAATGGAAATGGGCACTCTATGTAACCGAACAATCTCACGGATGTAGATCCTAGCCAACTGCTCTACATTATAGTTAGTATTCACCAGGATGAAATGAGCTGACTTGGTCAAACAATCCACTGTGACCCAGACAAAATCAAATTTACCCAAAGTCAAGGGTAATCCAGTCACCAAGTCCATAGTAATGCGCTCCCACTTCCACTCGGGGATGAGCATCCTTGCATCGAACCACCTGGTCTTTGATGCTCATACTTCACTTGTTGACAGTTCAAACACTTGGCCACAAAGTCCACAATATCCTTCTTCATACCACACCACCAATAGTGTTGTTTCAAATCATGATACATCTTGGTCACTTTTGGGTGAATAGAGTATTTAGAACAATGAGCCTCCTCCAATATCATACGTACCCAATCACCAACTCTAGGGACACAAATACGATCACAGATCCTCAAAACTCCCTCGGGATCAAAAGATGCCGATTTAGCTTCACCTCTCAACACCTTGTCTTGAATCGTTCTCAACTTGTCATCCTCAAACTGGTGGGCACGAATCTGATCCATCAAGGTAGACCTAGTCTCAATAATGGCTAAAATACAGTGAGGTTAAGAAATATCAAGTCGAACCAACTTTCTATCCAATGACTGAACCTCCAAGGCCAAAGGTCTGTCCTTCGCCTTAACAAAGGCTAAGCTACCCATACTAGGTGTCTTCTGACTCAAAGCATCCATTGCCACATTTTCCTTGCCCGAATGATAAAGAATGGTGATGTCATAGTCCTTCAACAAATCCAACCATCTACGCTGTCTCATGTTCATATTCGGCTGAGAGAAGAGATAATTAAGGCTACGATGATCGGTAAAGATCTCATAATGCACCCTATAGCGATCATGCCTTCATAACTTCAAAATGAAGACCACTGTCACTAACTCTAAGTCATGAGTGTGATGGTTCTTCTCATGAACTTTCAGCTGTATAGAAACATAGGCTATGAGTTTCCCCTTTTGCATCACACCACCTAGACGAACACCTGAAGCATCATAGAGTACCACAAATGTAACACCCTCCTCGGGTAGTGCCAAGATAGGTGCTGAAGTCAATAACTCTTTGAGCTTTTGAAAGCTCGCCCTCACACTCATTGGTCCACAGAAATACCACAATATTTTTGTAACACCTCGGATTTTAAAAGATGGAAAATTTGTAGGTTTCTAGAAACTGGTGCCAATACCGACGGAACCACCGATGGTCCGTGGGTATACTTACGGGCCGTATATGGCAAGTCCAATAATTCTAAAAATGTCAAGTCCTATTATATTTTTACGGTTCACCAGGATAGCCCGTCGTTCAATGTACGACTCGTAGGTAGGTCTTGTAGGAGAGTCCTAGACTTAGTGAAATTTAGGAGGTCAACGTGGGAAGCTAGGTTTGGAATGTACGGTCCGTTAGTGGATCAATGAACCGTATATTGCAATCGTCAATGGAGGTCCTAAATTAAAGCCCCAAAATCCCATCAACAATTGGACATGACGGTCCGTGGTGGGACCTACAGACCATAAGTCAAACCGTTGGTGGAGGTTCGACAATTATTTTTAAGGGCTTTTTGGTCTTTCCCTAATCATTTTAAACCTATACTATGTCATTTTGCCTTCTACCCAAATCCCTATATAATGATTTTAAACCCCCAAAACACCCAATTCATCATTCTCCTAAATTCCCAAAAGTTGATCAAGTTCATCCTCTCAAATATTTCTCTCTCTAAGGAAGAAGAAGAAGTCTAGGGTTTCAAGGTCAAGTCTCCAATTCTCCATTGATACTAGGCTTTGAACCCAAGGTATGATAGTATTCACCTATGGAGTCCTTTCCTCCACAGGGTTCCTAAATCCTCCAGTGTTTACAAGGTATAATCTCCAATGGAAGCTAGGGTTTTACTCAATCTCATTTTCAATTATGATCTAATTGATTGTTTTATGTCTGTTTATGCATGAAAGTAATTGCATGATTTTAAGTTATATTCCCAAGAACCCATGTGAAATCCATGATTTCTAGACTATGATCATATGAAGAAGCTTTTGAACTATGAAAGATCAATTAATGAAGATATGCTTGTTCTTTATGAAATTGATGTAAATGATTTGATATTTGCTTTGAGAGTGAAGCATCAATGTCGTTGTGAAAGGATTTCTCACATACACATGAAAGCATGATTGTGAAATGAATTTCTCATATAAAGGATTCATAAGGTTGAAAGGTTTTCTCACCTAAGATAAATTAAGATTAAGGATCTATTCTAATGATAAGACAAGTGGAGATTACCCATGTCTCATAATGATAATATGTTAAGATTAATGACTATTCCGTGGGATTTATGCTTAGCACCGAGAGGATATCGAGATGGAATCTCTCCCGTAGCTTGAGGCCGGGTTTCTAGTAGCAATCTTCTTATCCCATAAACTATGTGCCACCATAGGTTTGTCTTAGATAGACATTAGCTATTGGATCCACGTACGGTAGAAGTTTATGGTTCTTACCTTGGAAAGTGAGGACACCCCTTTTCGGTGTGGGTAGACACCAAATTACATGTTATAGCTCACATGGTATATATGTCAGTTAAAGGTAAATCTCCCACAATAATGAACTAAGGTTACTTCTAGAAGTATCTCACAAGCGTTTTAAAAATGTTTAGCTTGCATTGACCATGATTATGATTTATATTTTCTAACCCCGTTCTATCTTATGATTTAACTTGGTCATTGCATGTCATGTAAAGTCCTTTTAGCATGATTTCATACTCTTTTCCATTTCTATCATACTTGGTATATTCCATATACTAATACATACTCTTGCCTACATTGTTTCACTAATGTAGGGTCAGACGATCCCATTTCGTATACTCATGGCTAGTTGATCCTATTGAGCTTTAAAGACTTGGTGAGTCCTTATACTTCGAGGACGATGTCACTTTTATCGCTTTATGCCATTTCAGTTCCAGACTTTGTATTTAATGTATGGGTTACGTCCCAAAGACTTTTTCTTATGATGTATTAGATGGCTTATTGAGACAAATGTTAGACTTCCACTTTGATTCAAAAATTCTCTTATATGAAATGCTACTTTTAAACTCTTTTTCTTCTATTATCTTGTATGATGTATGCTAAGTGGCTTGTGTAGGGCCTCTCAGGGTCTTATACGCCGTGTCACGTCTAGGGTGTACTTTGGGTCATGATACTTCAGAATCAACTTAGGCAATGGAGAGAAACTATGGACAAACCAACGATAATAGCCCGCTAAATTGTTGAAACTCTAATCTCGGTTGGAGAAGTGAGTCTCGCCCAATCATGAACTGTCGCAACCTTGGCCGGATCGACCATAATACTTTCCTTGGCCACTACATGCCACAAGAAAACTAAAGACTCAAGCCAAAATACGCAGGAAATCTTGCATACAATTTCTCCTCTCTCAATCTTTGAAGAACGGTCCTCAAGTGACAAACATGATCGGCCTCATTCTTCGAATAAACCAAGATATCATCAATAAACATAATCATAAAGGGGTCCAAATAAGGCCGAAATACTCGGTTAATCAACTCCATAAAAGTAGCGGGGCATTAGTCAGTTTGAAGGACATGACTATAAACTCATAATGCCCATAGCGAGTCCTTAAGGCAGTCTTCGAAATATCAGAATCCCGAGTTCTCAACTGATGATAGCCCGACCTCAAGTCAATCTTAGAGAACACTGACACACCCTGAAGCTGGTTAAACAAATCATTAATGTGGGGAAGATGATATTTATTCTTGATTGTAACTTTGTTCAACTATCGATGATCAATACACATCCTCATACTACCATCCTTATTCTTTACAAATAAGATTGGTGCTCCCCAAGGTGATACACTAGGATAAATGAGCCCTTTATGCAACAAACCCTCCAATTGAGCCTTTAATTCCTTCAACTCCACCGGAGCCATCCAGTAAGGATAGATGGAAATGGGCTTAGTTCCCGGCTTAAATCAATCACAAAATCAATATAACGGTCAGGAGGAACACCCGACAAGTATGTAGGAAATATATCCATAAACTCCCTCACCACAATTGTGGTCTCTAAAGGAGATGAATCTTTGGTAAGATCAAGAACATGGGCCAAATAAGATAAACAACCTTTCTCCATCATACAACGGGCATGAAGGAAGGATATCACTCCCTCAGACATGAACTCGGAGCACCCTTCCATACTAATCGACGTAGACCGGGATAAGCTAAGGTCACGGTCTTAGCATAGCAATCAAGGAACGCATGGTAGGGAGATAACCAATCCATGCCCAAAATCACATCAAAGTCAAGCATATCAAGCAAAATCAAGTCTGCCCGAGTCTCACTATCAACAAAATTCACTACACATCCCCGGTACACCCAATCCACCACTAAGGAATCGCCTACCGGGGTAGAGACACTAATAGACACAAAAAGGGAGTCACACATATGTTCCATACCCACTGCAAAATAAGTAGACACATAAGAATAAGTCAAACCTATATTAAATGATACTGTAGCAGAATGATGACAGACTGGAACGGTACCTGTGATCACTGCATCTGAAGCCTCTGCCTCATATCTACTCGATATAGCATAGCACTGCCTACGATCACCACTAGTCTGAGATCCACTACGAGCACTACCTCGAGCTCCCTGAGCTTCACCATTAGTTCCCTTGGCACAACCTCTAGCACTCTGTGAAGTACCTCGTGCCGCTACAGCTGGTGTAGAACAAGTAGGCTGAGATCCTGACTAAATAGAAGATGGATCACTCTGGGGAAATACTTTGCCTTATGCCCAAACTCCTCACAAACAAAACAACCACGAGGACCTGAACCCCGCTGAGAGTAACCAGAAGAGTTTGCATGCTCTCCCTGATAGGTCTGACTAGGCTTGGATCCACTACCACTATCTAAACTATGAATGGCAGTCTGCACTGGTCTACCCTGATAACCCTGTGAGCCCTGGCCTGAATAATCTCTAATTCAGGATGAATGATAACTGAACTGACCCTGGCGATGAAATATATAGATGTTGTGGCCTCTCGAAGATAACTGGCGAATCCCTTTACCAACTTTTGTATCTGCTCAAACTCTGTAGGAATACTAGACATGACATAACGGGACAACTCATGGAAGCGAGCCTTATACTCAGAAACTTATAAGGAGCCCTACTCCAATCTATTGAACTCGTCCCTACGTTGATCTCGAAGGCTATAGGGCAGAAACCTCTCAAGGAACACCTCAGTAAACTGCTCCTAGCCCATAACAAGAGAACCAACAAGCCTACGAGCAAGAACTGATCTCTACAACTCCTTGGCCACTCCTTAGAACTGACAAGAAATATAAGAAGCCCCATGAGCCTCTAGAATACCTAGGTTGAACAACCTGTCCTTGCAATCAATCAAGAGATCATAAGCCTTCTCTCTGGCAGTGCCATCAAACCTGGGAGGTTCTAATCTGACAAATCTCTCAAAACTCTTCTACTGAGAAACAAACATGGCTACGCTAGCAGAAATAGGTGGTGCTGGAAATCTCGGAGGTGCTAAGGAAGGAACTGAAGCTGAACTAGGAGTCTAAAATCTCACACTAGGCCCCTGAACGGACGGTGTAGTACCAACTGAAATTGGAGAAACTGCGGTACTCGGATGACTACTAGTAGGAGGAGCGCTATCCAATCTAGTCAATAACCAAAGGATCAACTCCTGAAGCATAGAGGTGCTGTTGGGAACCATAGGAGGCTGGGATGGTCCCCTCACCTAAGTGTGCTGCTCAATAACATCATCCTTATTAACTATGGGCTTAGGTGATGCCTCCCTAGCTCATCCCCGAGCAGGTTCCACCCCCCTCACATGAACACAATGCCTAACTCCACCGTGTCCCCTGCCTAGCCCATAAATTTGGGATTGGGCAGCAGGTACAACCTCACCCTCTGAAGCACTGGCTCTAGTCCTCGATATCTATGCAGAGAGATAAGATTAGAGGTATGCAACACTTGCTATGAACAACTTGCACGAAAAGAATCAATGGAAAAAAAATTCTCCTACTAGGTATCTTATAGCCTCTCGAAGATAAGTATGGACGTCTACGTACCGATCCACAAGACTCTAAACCCTACTCTTTAACTTATGGAACCGTTGAACCTAGTGCTCTGATATCAATTTGTCACAACCCAAAGGCCGAAGTCATGATGGCACACAACCGGAGAACCCCAAAGAAAGGGGTGTAAGCTTAAAGAAATACACATACGAGACTTTCGAAGGGAGGTCAGAACACAAATGATAAAGTAACAAAAAATGTCCCAAAACCTGGTAGCATAAGTATAAAGAGCATCTAATTCAATCTCAAATCTGAAATACATCGCAAGTCATTGAAAAGTAAGTTAAAGACTTCGAACAAAAGAGGGAGACTAATGGTGATCCAAAAAGCAGGGCCTCACCACAACTCCGAAAGAAGAAACTCTGCTAGAATGCAATCAGCCACTACGAGGCTCACCCTGGCTAGGATCTACAAGAAAGGGATAACTGAGGTAGGAGTGAGTACAAACCAAAGTACTCATTAGGTTAGACTGCCTGAGTATAAGAAATTAAACAGACTTAAGAAATAACTAAGAGAGCTTCCACCTACACGCAGAAAAGTCCCATTCCGGCATCGGTACCGTCAATTTATGTAGAACGGTGCAGGTAAAGTAAACACATAAGGAGGAAAATAATATTGACTTAAGACATAAACAAGTCACACAACACAACAAGACTGATCAATGATGCAATGAGATGATGGAATGATGTGGTGTTACCAAGGTCGTCGCATAACCTGTCGTATACACCTTATCGAGCCTCAAACTTCTACACAAGGACCCATGGGGGACTCGCAGTCCATATACCAATCTCAATATCTGAATGTTCATCAACTTTCCACCTCAACGTGGTCAAAGATATAAGTAAGGTGTCACATTTTCTTTCTCAAAAAGATAGTATTCCTCTACTTTCTCATATTTTCATGAACCATGATATGCTGCATGGGGATGAATGTTTCACAACACATACAACACAAGATATAATCAGATCATTAAAAGTTGCAAATAACATCAAGTTCCCAACTCAACAAGTCATGAAGTGTACTCTCAATGATAGGGATAGTGGAGGAATTCATTCAAAAACACTCCTTTCCACTAGAAAGTGTTTCTTGCATTTTAAGATGTTCAGAAGCCAACTCAATCCCCTAACTCGATTAATCTCTCAAGTATCACAGACTTCCCACAATTATTAACAGTATCACATAAGCCTCTACACATGCTAAACATTACATGAAGCATCAAATGAATTAAAATAGGGATATCAACACTTACCAACTTCTAAGGCACATTCGACCACTCATTTCATAGTTAACTTCCTAAAAATGGGTTAATAACTCATCTAAGTCTAAAAGAGGGATAACCAAACCTACCTCAAGGTCAAAACTTCACTCGAACAACTCTACCGGAGCAAATCCTTAACCACATGCTAATCGAAATAATCCCCAATTGTCAAGAATGTAAAGAGTCCATCAAAAGAAGTCCCATGACACCATATTGAAGGGTATTGAAATCGGGGAGGGGGGTAAAATAATCCAAAAATCACTTCAAAAATTGGACTAAATCAGATTTTAGTTGAAATACACTTTCCACAAGCCAAAGGAAATCGTGATTGAAAACCCTATTAAAATCGATTAATAAATGGGTCCCGAATCATCTAAATACTATTTCACCAATTTTAGGGGAAGAACCCCAAAATACACTTTAAATTCAAGGATTAAAATAGTTTTTTCGAAGTTAAAACTTGAAGGAATCAATGAAGAGTACGAAAATAGAGCTTATCCATGGGTAGGCTAGGCTTTAAGTGTAATAGTTTTCTCTCGAACAACTATTACGGTTCATGTGATTTCTTTCGAACATCAACAAGCTTAACAAGGTAATCAACCCACAACCTTAATACATCCACTCTCTCGAGCTAGATGGGCAGGATTGGATTCAAGATTCACTCTCTCGAGCTGAACCCATGTTGACCCAATACCCACAAATCATTAATCAAAATCTTTGGTTCCAAAACCCCTTTCTCAAGCAAGCTAAGAACTCAAAATTAGAATTGCATTTGCAACTACAATTCATAGATTAAAACTCAGCTAACGATTAAACCCACATCAAAACAACAATTTCATCATCAAACAACAATACCCATACGATAATTAAACAAATAAATACATGATCACACCCTAAGAATTGGGGTTTTAACTACACATCATAAAAACAGAGAAACGATTACCAAATGCATTAGCCATGATCTGGGTAAGAGTCTCCAAGCCTTTACAATGATTCTAAGAATGAAATTCAAAGACCCACTTTCCAAATCCTCCAAAATTATACAATTCCAACTCAAAAATTCAGAGAAAACTCTAAGTCTAGAATGGGAACTGTTCAAAACTGGGACTGGAATATCAGAAACTCCTGAAAATTATATTTCAAATCCAATTTATAGTTTCCCGAAAAATAGCCTGAAAATCCACTCAGCGGATTAAGTCGCGCCACGCTGAGTGGGTCGGCGATCCGCCGAATGTCCTCTCCTATCGCCAAGTTGCATTGGTCTTCAACATCTCCAGTTCTGTAACTTTGGACGATCCTAGTTGGTGTCGCGGAATGATCGGTGATCTGCCGAATGCCCACTTCTATCACCAACTTGGTTTTTCCCAGGGCTGGCATGCTGGAACTTTGGGCGAGCTAGAAAAGCCACTCGGCGGTGCACCGAGTAGTCTTGGCGATCGCCAGGACTTCTTTTTCTTCACTTCTTCAGCTCTTTAGTTCCTTTTTTTTTTGCCTGGTCATGTCCTTGCCTAGCCTTCATAGCTGTAAAACAACATTTTAATATTAGTTTAGAGCATAAAATAGGCATTTGAGGACACATAAATTACTAAAACAAAGGCCAAATGAGTCGAAATCTCAGACTCATCAAAATCCCCAACTTAAACTTTTGCTTGTCCTCAAGTAAAACTCAAGATCAGTAGTTCAATAAGGATGTCTACAAATAGTGCTGCATAAGACCCAACATAAATGCGCACAACAAGGTTCAAATTACCGATACAGTGATCAATTGTGCACTCAAAGTTTCAAATTGTGACTCACCATCATTAAGAGTACTCAAGATCACAATGCTTGCTTCAAATGCAAGTTCAAGCTCAACAAAGGTATTCAAATGCCCTCACAACAAAAATGATTCCATATTCACACAAGATTTCTCATCAATTTAAGGCTTCGGTATCACATACAACTCTCACACTCACAAAGATGAACACATGCAGGACTCCACCCATAGGCTTGCCCTTATTTTCCAATCAACATTCGTTTCAGCTCACTCAAGATAAAAAAGTTCCTTTTAAGGCTTGTAATGAGGCTGAGTGTAAAGGTATGGTCATTTAGGTTTAGTGGCTTCTATCTTCATGAAGTATGGCCTGAACATCACTTTCCTCCTTTTCTTTAACATTTCAAACATGTTCAAACTCCACCCCATTATTCAACTCATCATGAATCACCGGATACCCCATTTTTCTTCATTCTTTTCACAAACTTTATTTCACAACTCTTTCTCTTTTTCAGTCATTTTATTGCTTTTTTTTCATTCAATTTTCTCTTCTTTTTTTTACATGGAGGTGTTCCATCTTTTTCACAATGATTCAAAATTAAAAAGGGAGGGGATTTTTCAAACTTCTTGACTCTCTTTCTCTTTCACCACACCCCCAACTTAGGCTTTTGGCCTAAGTTGGCTATTAAAACAAACCATACTTCATGAAAGTTATGGGTGAAGGGATAAATAGAGGTCATAATTGCTCAAGTTTCTTCCAAGAAAAGGCTAGGCTCAATGGGTGCCAAAATAAGGTTCACACATCTCAAGAGGTTGGCCACAAATAGGTATACTGTCAAATTTGGCTCACTCTTCAAAATTCTTTCCTAGATCATTTCAATTGTTCGCATCACTCAGTCAACCGGACCAACGGGTCAAGTTTTAGGTGTCCTCAAATGCAATGTTCAAGGTAATCTTACCACACAAGGCATTGATACCAATATCAAACAAGACTTCACACTTTCTAGATAGCGTGCAATGTTCATCACAAGAGACTCATTCGACAACTGTCTAGTCACAATGAGATGCTAAAAGTTCACATATTGCCTATGTAACTTAGTTTGCCTCATCGCAGCCGCACATTCATTTTGTTCAATTTGGAGCACCATTCAAGTCATCGGTATTAACCACAACCGACACTCATATTTGCACAAGAACAGCCACAATCACACACAAAAGAGGTGATTTTTTTTTAAAATTTGGTTCTAAACCATTTTCAATCAAAACAATGGGCCACAAGCTAAAACATTCACAACACAATTCAACAACCAAGATATATATATATCAAAACAAAAAAGGCCCAATATTCACAAAAGATATCATCAAACAAAACTAATATTCACAAAACAGTCACAAGAGATAGATATGGAAATACCTCACCCCACCCAACAAAAGAATCAGTTGTCCTGAAATGCAACTATAATAAAAACAGTGAATAAAAAGTAACATAGAGGGAGGTAAAAATGATTCTGCCAGGCTAAGCCTGGGGTGAAGTCTGCATCTCAGTCACTCCATCTGTCTGGGCATCAGTGCCCGGGGTCGCATCAACCTTGGCTCCACTGGAGCCCACCATGGATACATCTCTCAGAGAGGCCAACACAACTGAATCTACCATGGCCTCTTCTAAATCAGTCAAGCCCTAAAAAACAGCCTCCTCATGCACATCAAGCTGCTCCTCATCAGTCTCAGCCTCAGACTCAGCTGCAGCAACGTCATCCCTAGTCTCATCTCCGATAGTAGTAGCTGGAGGCACATCATCACAGGCTGGAATATCTGCGCTTGGGTCATCAGGGATCTCCATAGTCCCAAAGATTTGGGACAAATCAGTGGACCGGTCATGCTGCTATATGGTTTTTTGAGTTACCATACAATTCGATCTACACATGGGATAAGATGCATAAGGTATTCACAACGAGTTACTTTTCGGTGTCCAAGAAGCTCAATCATAAGGATAAGTTGAACAATTTCGCAGCACTACCAGGAGAGTCAATCAGCAGTTCTTGGGATAGGTTCACTGGGTTCATCAGAAATGTTCCAAATCACCGCATTGATGATGAGTCTTTGAAAGAGTATTTCTATAGAGGGAAAGATGACAATGGAAGGGCTGTGCTTGATACTATTGCTGGAGGATCTTATTGTCAGTGCACCTTTGAGTAAATAGCTGAGAAGCTTGAGCAGATTTCGCAAAACAATAAAGCCTGGAGCACTAGAAAGGCAAACACTAATAGGACCATGTTCGCTGTTCAAGCCGCACCCAACCAAGCCAATGATGATATTCAGGAAGAGATGGCACAGATGAGAACATAATTGGGTTTGGTACTAAAGCATGTGAGTGGGAGTGCAAAAATGTTAAATGCGGTGAATTATCTGACTAGGTCTCCACCACCACCACCAGTAGATGAGTGCTACTATGAGGAGGATGCAAATTTGGTGAATGATCAGACGGGGGGTTTCCTAACCAATGCCAAAGGTTCCAACTTGGATAATTAGCGCCAGGGTCAAGGAAACCATGGTCGAAACTATGGAGGCTACAATCGTGAGGGTAACTATGTTTGGGATGGAAACTACAATCGTGACAACAATTAAAACCGGAACAACTATGGAAACAGGAATGATAAGGTTGGGACATATGTTCCTCCTGGTAATAGAGAGGGTGGTGATACTATGACACGCATTAAGGATATAATGCAAAAGATTATAAAGCGGTTTGATGCAACTAATGAGAATTTGAAAGAGATACGAAATGACTTGTCTGGAATAGGTCAAAAAGTTAATGCCCATGCAGTGTCAATCAACTAACTTGAGCAGCAATTTAGTCCGTTGTCCGCCACTGTGAATCTACATCAGCCTGGAACACTTCCTAGCAACACCATCCAGAATCCAAAAAATTATGGGTATTGTATGGCAATCACAACTCGTGGAGGAAAACAGACTAATGATCCCCCCCTATGCCGTATGAAGTTGAAAAGGTGGTAGAAAAAGATGCGGATGAGGTAGTGGTTACTGGAGACACGAAAGATGCTGCAGAGAAGGAGGCTGAGTTGACCCAGAAAATTTTTCCAATGCCTAGACCTCCACCTCCCTTCCCACAGAGGTTAAAGAAAAAGACTGAAGAAGGAAAATACCACAGGTTCATCACTATATTGACACAACTTTCCATCAATGTCCTGTTGATAGAAGCTTTGGAGAAAATACCTGGGTATGCAAAATTCATGAAGGACTTGGTGACCAAAAAGAGGGTTGTTAGTTTTGAGAATGATGAGAGTTTGCAGCATTGTAGTGCTAATTCTATGAGGTCACTGGTACAAAAGAAAGAGGATCCTAGAGCTTTCACTATTCCTTACACCATCGGTAAGATGCACTTTGTAAAAGCCTTGTGTGATTTGGGGGCCAGCATTAACTTGATGCCATTGTCGATCTATAAGAAGTTGGGTTTAGGAGCCCCAAAACCAATGGCGATGCGTTTACTTATGGCTGATAGAACTATGAAGAAGCCCATTAGAGTGCTTCAAGATGTCCTTGTGAAAGTGGGATAATTCATTTTTCCGACGGACTTTGTGATACTTGATTGCGAAGTTGACTTTGAGGTTCCCATCATCTTAGGGAGACCATTCCTCGCTACTGGGCGCGCCTTAGTTGATATGGAGAAAGGACAGATGAGGTTTTGACTGAATAATGAGGAGGTGACTTTTAACGTCTGTCGGTCTATAAAGCAAGAAAGTGACCTTAAGTCGGTATCTGTGGTGAATCACATTGTGCGACAAAAAGCGAAAGAGTTTAATAATAAGAAGGTAGGTGCAGCCTTGTGCAAGGAGAAAAAAGTGCCATGATCAAAAGATAGAAACACACAAATTAGCTCTTGGTGATTTGGTGTTGTTATTTAACTCAAGGTTGTGCTGGCTTCCTGGAATATTCAAATCCAAGGGGGCTGGACCATTCAGAGTGATCCAAGTGTCCCCTCATGAAGTGGTCGAGCTCGAGAAGAGGAAGGGGACAAGGTTCAAGGCCAACCATCGGAAGATAAAAAGCTACATGGGAAATTCCGAGAGTGTCAATGCAGTGATAGAGGCATGGAATCTTGATGAAGTCTGAGTAATCAAGGGGTCTGCGTCGTGCCGCGACGTTAAATCAAGCGCTGCTTGGGAGTCAACCCAAGATGTACAATCTAGCAAACTATAAGATTTTCTTTTCGATTTAGGAGTTTTCTTCTTTCTTTTTGAATTTTGAAGCATTTTAGATAGGTGTTTCTTTTTATGTTTTAGTGTTGGATAGATATAGAATAGGGCCCGTGAGGTGGATGTTGGCCCATCAGGCAATGTAAGCACTACTGAGGGTGCTGTGAGAGTTGATGTGAGCACTACTGAGGGTGTTGTGCGAGTTGATGTGAGCACTACTGAGAGTGCTGGGTTAGGATATTGGAGCGCTACTAATGGTGTTCCGAGTGTTGATCGAGCGGGCTCCGGGAAACTGAACCCACCCGCTTCTTAAGAGGTCTTTGGCGCATATGCGCCACAGGTCTGCTTCACCCTATGTTTCACTTTTGTTTTATGTGCATTGAGGGTAATTGCACTTTATTTTATTGGGGGTGGGGGTAAATGGATTGGAGTGTTAGGGTGAAGTCTGAGTAACCCAACTCTTAATCCTCCTTTGGGGTTTTTTTGCCTGTGATCTTTTCCCCCAAAGGAGTGTTTTTAATTTCTATTGAATCGGCATGTTTAGGAATGTATATGTAAAAGTAAGTAGAAGAATAAAAGCATGATGGCATAAAAATCATGAAATTGATACCCGTCCAAAATTTGTGAAAGGTGCTTGAATCTATAAGCTTGATGAGTTGAATGTGTTGGCTATTAATATGACATGATAAATAATCGATTTGACCTCATGACTTAAGCTGAAACTTAAACTGGGTAATCTGATAATGAAACAATGTGCCAAGTGTGAGTGAGAAAAGTTTTAATGTTCAGACAGTATTGTGCCAATCTAGAACTTGCCCTGTTGGTCCTGCTAAGATAATCTAGGCTAGAAGCTAGGAAATGATCATAGGCCCTTGTTCTGATAAGTCCACTAGTGCCTAAAATGATTCAACCAAAAGAAATAATGTTCCCTTTGATCCAAATGTTTGAGCCTAAAATAGAACAATTCTTTCTAAACACCTAACTCACCTTCCCTTAAATGATCTGTCTTGGCCCTGGTCCCCCCTTGGACATGTGCACCTTGACTTAGGCCAAAAGCCTAAGTTGAGGGTGGCTAATTCAAAAAAAAAAATGTGACCTTGATCTTGGCCCTGGTCCGACATCGGATGTTGTGTACCTCAACCCATGCATAAAGCATATGATGAGGGTGGCTTTGAAAAAAGGAAACTGAAGAAAAAGGGTATGAATAGAGTTGTGGTTGAAAAGAGGAAAAGAAATAAAGAAATAAAGAAATAAAGAAGTAAAAGAAAAAGAATAAAAAGGAAAAAAAATATGAGCTACCAAGTCAAAGGTCACATCAATGTTGAAGAAAGTCAAGGGAAAGAAAAGCAAATAAAAAGATGTCAAGAGTTGGTTGAGAGAAGAGGTAAAAAGCCAATGTAATGTCAAGGAGGGAAGAAAGTCACTAAAAAGTACCCAAATATATCCTACCTGACCCTGAGCCTACGTTACAAGCCAAGAAAGTCCTATAGTGATCCTAGTGACTAGTTTGGAGAATCTACGTAGTGAAAATAAGGGTAAGCCTATGGTATTAAGCACTAACTGTTCTTGAAGTCACTTCTGAGCGTGAGTGTTGAATAAATCCTAAAACACAAAATTCATATCTATTGTGTGTGAAAAAGGTTTTCCTTTGAAGTGAGGGCTATAGTTACATTGTTGAAAAATTGATACCTTAGTGATTGTGGATTGTGTATGTTGTGGTGTCTGTTGGTCGATCTATGTCATGTTTTGATCCGTATGAGTTGGTTTGTTGAGTCTAAGAGAAAAGATTTGCACTGAGAAAATGGAATGGATTGAAATGACCATGTGACTGCTTGAGTTTGTATGTCTGCTTCTACACAAGTGTCGTTTAGAGTGTTAGTGTGTCGCTTGAGGACAAACAACATGTTTAAGTTGAGGGTGTTGATATACCGTGAGTTTACAGTATTTTCGATGCATTCACTTAAGAGTTGTGTGTGTCTAGGGCCATTTTGTATTGGAAATAATGTTTGATGTGTTATGTTTGCAGGAAATAGGCTTTGACGCAGTTGAGTGAGATGACAGCTGAAATTCTGCAGAAGTGACCACCCACGGAGGGACCTACGGACCGTAGGTCCTGTGACAGTCTGTCGATGGGTAGGCGTAGATATGAGCATCAGGGAATTCTGACCAAGTGTGGAACTACGAAGTGATCCACGGACCGTATGTCGACCTTCGGGCCGTCCTTCACATCCGTCGAATGTGAACTGGGAGTTGAAGTTCCAGTACCTAATGAAAATCCTAAGTGTGGAGTCACGGAAGAGGACCCACGGACCGTAGATCAACCTATGGTCCGTCCTGCACGTCCGTCATTGATGAACTAGGAGTTGAAGGTTCCAGCTTCTGCTGAAAAGTTCTAAGTGTTGACCAACGAAGGGGACCTTCGGACCATAGGTCGACCCACGGTCCGTAGGTCGAGTCGTCGATCAAAGCCGCGTCCCAGAAGTTTATTTCCTTATTTCGTTTCCTTTTTGTTTAGGACATGTTTTATTATAAATAGGGTATGTAAACATCATTTTTAGGGGTTAGACAATATAGTTTACTTTTAGTTCTTGGTATTTTGTGGAATTAACTTGCAACTTTAGCAATTTGATTTCCGGATTTCGTTTTACAAGATTTTGACTTTGAATTTCAATTCAAGATTCAGTTTTTCATCTATTCTACTTGTAAGTTCATGAATTCTTTTTACCCAATTATGAATTGTGTTCTTTCAAGCATGAGTAGCTAAATCTACAACTAGGGTTGTGGGAACCATGAGCAATTAACAAAGTATGAATAATAATTAAGTAGTTTAATTGTACTTAGTTTTACTTCTGGTATACTCGTGTCCCTTCTTTTCATATCCGTGCTGGCCTCATCTCATATAAAATTTTATTTGAGTGTTTTGTTCTCATAATCAATGGTCTAGCTATAATTGAAGGCATACAATATCTGCTAAACCTTCAACCAGCATTACCAACATAATATTATAATTTGGAAATATGCTCTTAATTTAATAATTCAAGTAAAAAACCATACAAAAATCAATTTGTATGTTGATGACAAACGCACATGTGACAAAATAGTAGATGCATTAATTAAATCAAAATAGTAAGCGGTACACAACAAATCATGTTGCTCAAGATCTAAACGGAGGTCAAGTTGGCAAAGTGGTTTGGTCGAGCTCCAGCTGTTTAATTTTAAAGTTTAGCTAGTGATTTTCTACTGTAATCCAACACTTTGAGATTTTTATCAATACAATGAAGAAAGTTTACTCCATCAAGGTTCTTTCTCACCTTTTTATTCAATTTTTATCCATATGTTTTAGTTGTTTTCATGAGTAGTATATATCTATGTCCATGTGTTTGTTATAACTAGTGTTAATGTTTCAAAAATCATTCTTGTGGTATTAACTCATGTTGAATATCAACATCTTAAATTTTTTTAGAGTATATATATGCTCCAGCTTGATGTTGTCTTTGTCTGTTATTTACTATTGATAGCTATAAAGGAATAAAACTACATCAAAAGATCCATTTAGTGGCAATAAATTATTTTTTAATTATTTTCGCAAAATATTTTGCGGAAATTGAGTTAATGTCATTGCATCTAGAGTCACTAATATTTTTAATGACATTCATACAAAGTGTTGGTTACAAATACTCATATTCATTACTTCCACTAAATATAATATTGATTCAATTATATTATTGCTACTACATTCTTTATTTGTTGTCTTGTAAAAAAGATTGATTCTTGTCAAATATTACACACGTAACAAGAAATATAAGCCAAAACCCGTATTTTTCATTCAAATATAGAATATAGACAATTTGTCTAGGAAAAACAGGAAAGAAAGAATAAATAAAGAAAATAAAGTAACTTTGAGTTCCAAGGAAAAACATTGAACTTTAAAAGATAAGTAAAACACAAATACATGTGAAAGAGGGAAAAAGATCCCTTTGGAGACAAGAAGAACTACATCAAAGCCACAAAATGTACATATATGATATGATTTAAGAATTAATACAACATACTTGATAGATCCTTTGAGATATTTTTAACTTCTCAATTTCAAAAGAAAAGATCATTCATACATACAAAGGATGTAAACTAAATTTAAAAATGAAATTTGGAACAGATTGAATCATGATAATATCAAAACCTCTTCATATCCCAGCAACGTCTTGCGGGAGAACGAGAGTCATTATCAGATTTTGTTCCTGTTAAGAAATGATGTCAAATGCAACACTTTCGACTACAACTCACATATTGTTCGAGGAAAATATAATTTTCCTTTCTGGTTGAAGAGTTGATTATGGTGTTCATATATTGAGATGTATATAAATTTGAATTCTTGATGGCCTTCACATTTTGGAGAAGTAAATCACTACAGAGGCATTACTATTGTATTTTAACATGAAAAAGAGTTTTTTTGAATGTCTATGCAGTGATGACGTGAGCCAATTCGACAGTTCGTCGTTTTATCATAAATGATAAGTGATAACCAATCATTTTGATCTTAACAAAAAAGTCATCACATGACAGTTCACATTAGTCATTCACAGAACTTGTACTTTATATTTTTAAAATAATTGTTTAATTTATACAAAACAGTGTACTACATTAGTAGGCATATACGTACAACACACATGACGAGAAATTATTTCGTAAAAAGTTATCAACTTTTGTTTGTTACTCCCTCTAGTTTAGTTTGTGTCTTACCTTTTTAGTATATTTCAAACAAAATTGTTCCACTTTTTTTGTCTTAAATGACATATGAGTTTAGATAAACAAAATGTGATAATGGTTTATAAATGTGAGTTGTGACATAGGTATTTAAGGTAGAACAGTTTGCGTGAGAGACTTTTAGCATCAAAGGCGAACCCAAGATTTGAAAACCTGGGTACATCATTTGCCCCTTAATATTTATCATAACAAAATTATAGGTTTAAAAAATGGATTATGCCAATTAAATATAGGCTCAAAACTCATAACAGAGGGAAGTTGTGGCTTCAACTAGTGCATGAAATCCACTTATGTTTACTTGGGTGAACAATCAATATATATTAGCTTCTCAAGGAATATACACATACATATACAAAATTTTTCTAAAGTTTAGGGTTCACGTGACCTCCTATCTTACATGTGGGTCTGCCTCTGTTTGGCGCTGGTGAAAGAAACTATAATGGTCAATTGGTAACTCTTTGGTTCTCATAAAGAAATTTTATCAACTTGTACATATATTCTTACATAACATCCAGAATTGGAAAATAAGGAATATGATGAAAGATATGCTGTTTAAAGGTCCTTGCCTTCCTAGTCTTAAGAGTCAAATGACACAATTCAAAGGCATAAAATGATGCAACATCTAATTTCAAGTAACCTTTTTTTTTTTTTCTGAGGGAAGGGCAAGTAATAGTAACAGCTTTAGAGTCTTTCAAATGAATTGTAAAAGAGCACGGAGTGGAACTCATGAATTTCAATGTAGAATTAAATACATGTGTCAATTCTCCCATTAGAAATCAAAGAAATACAAATTAATCAATTAATTTGAAAAAGAAAAGCATAGACCAGTAAATACGTTTCTAGCTTAATTTCGCAACTATAGCTCATTCTAGATGTTCACAAGGCAGCCTTTAGTATTCAAGGTGCAGGCACTAAAAGTCATACAACATTTTTCAAAAGCAAAAAATGAAAAATCTAATTATGGACTTCTTAAAGTAAAATGAATGATATATATATGGGAATATGAAATGCAACCTCATCGCATAAAATACATTCCAAGTACACATAAGTATTATAACCTATTTCTCAATGCAGATAAGAATGACCTATTTTTTCGAATAAGAAAAATATAATCCAAGTACACATATTTAACATGACCCCGGGACATCATCAAGCCCACATCGTTTAGAATAATCTTCATATTAACACACATCATTTATAGTAAATATCATATTTTCTATTATAATAAGTTGGATTGTGGTAGTCAAAATCTTCTTTATAATGTTATAGAATAAGCCATTTATGAGCAGTAGGAAAAATGGAATTCTAGGAGGATAAGCAAGACTTCAGAAAAAAAATATACATAAAAAAAGATATAGACCTCACAACAAAAAATGTAAAATCTATAGTTGGAGTGCTGATAACATCTTCTATAACCCACCAATAGATAAGTCAATCCATAACCCAGTATGAAAAGTAATGAGTATAAGCGTAGAGATAAGAAGAAATCATACTATTACAACAAAACAAGACAGAAGTGGAAGCAACCAAAAACTATATATAGAAAGATCCCTCTCAGAACCTGGAAGTCCGAAGTACAAAGCTATCTAGAAGGAGCGTACAAGTCCCAAAAGTGTACCAAAAGTACAGTTGTCTAGAAAGCAAATGACTACCTACACAATATACAAAAGGAGACTAACAAGTCTAGGATGCCAAGTTATCACCCTCGTCTTTAATCCGAAAAAGATATTGATGGCACGAAAAATCACCGCTGCTAGCTGGTAATAGTACCTGCATCATGAAATAGATGTAGAGTGTAGCATGAATACCAAATTAAGGAACTGAGTAGGCATCAAAGACCGATTGAGCAAGAAAGGCAAAGACAATATGAAAAGATAGAATCTATACACAAGCAGAAGTCAAATACAAATTTAAAAGAAGGCACATGAACATACCAAAAGTAAATCTAAGTACAGCTAAAAAAAATCTAACCCGACCCCATAAGCCAAAAGGTATAGTCATGTGCAAGTTTAAATAAAACCCGAACGGACCCCATAAGACCGACAGGTACACAACGTAGCTAAATCTACAAAGAGTTGGATACACCATTCTGAACCCAAGAAGAGAAAGCTCATCTCCTAACACAAGTAAGCATAAACAATAAATAATAGACCACCCAACCAGCGAGTCGATTCCCAGCCAAGCTAGCAAGAGTTAACCGAATGGCGTAAGCAGAATCAATCAAGGCCGCCCAGCCAGCCAGTCAACTCCCAAGGGCGTAAGCGTCCCAGCTAGCAAGAGTGACATGGGGGCGTATCGGCTCTGAAGAGGATCTCGAATATATTAAGGCTACCCAGCCAGCCAGTCCACTCCTAGTGGTGTAAGTCGCCCAGTTAGCAAGAGCGACCCAGGGACGTGTCGAATCCAAAGAGGATCTCAACAATAAATACCAAGTCACCTTGCAATGATGTCCACTCACAAGGAATCAAAAGGAGCCTTCAAGCCTAAAAAACTACAATCGCAAGTCGCCTCACAATAGCACAAAACCCTACGGTAACGTATCACCTGTAAAAATAAGGAGAGAGAACAAAAGATAAATAAAGCTACTACAACACCTAAACTAAGGCTCATACTATAAAACTAAAGTTAGATACCTCAGTCTACAAGGAGCTAAGCCACCCGAAATTACATCGAGGAAGAAACAAGGCTTACCGTCCATAAGGATCGGAAGTCTAAGCCAAACACTAGTCAAATCCTAGTCTAAGGCCAAACATGCAAATATATAACAAATAACAAAAACAATCAGCTCACAACAACATGGAATAACACACAAGCCGTGACTAGCATGGTGCTGCACCCGAAATGGAACCAATCAACCTAAAACATGGTTTTTAAGAAATTTAATAAGAACAGCTAGGTATCTGCCTTCAATTTATTCCAATAGACAAGCATTCACGTATTTAAGCTCAATCTAATATAAAGGAAGTGGTCAAATCACAATGCCAGAGTTTTCCCCTTATGAACGACCTTAGAACGCTGCCATGCTATTAAAATAGGACAACAACGTCAGTACAGTTGTTTCAACACCAGAAGCACGTAAAATGGAAATGGGCCAATTTTTCAGTCAAATGGGAATTGTAGGACCCGCATTAGAAGTTTTAGAATTGATTTTTCTAAAAGGTCCTAGGAAGTACCCTTAAACTTGTGTTCCAAAATGGATCCCAATTCGGGGCATGGATTAGCTAAAACAACAACGTGCAATAATTTCAACAATTGAGCTCAATAAAAGGACTAAGGTAGAAAAACTTATCACAGATGTGCCTTAAACAGAGGTTCACCAATAACTTTTGATAATCCACGTACGTAGGCTCAACAATTCCTGATGTACAAGACTTTGAATCACCCAATTCTGAGCAATATTGAGTGAATTATTACAAATGGAAGTCTGATTGGGAAGCTTGTTCGTGTTTTGGTCTTTAAATAAAAGACCAAACAAAAATTCTCTTTGGGAACACGACAAAGAGGGGTCGCAATCACGGACAACAAGAAGATTTCCCTTCACGATCATGGAAAGGAGCCCGTGAATGCTAAGGCAAGAGAAACAAGGGGCCCACGATCATGGTTGGGTCCTTGTGAATGCGAAGGCCAGGAGGCCTAAACCTCCATGAACTTGGCCAAGACCCCGTGAGTGCAGTGACAATCTCTCCTTGTCTCCGCAACCATGACCCAAGTTCCACGAACGCAAAGTCCAAATTAGTCTGCAGCAAGTGATGCACATCAGCTTGATTAGAAAGTTCAAAATCTCCGATGAGATGTTCGAAATTCGTTCGGTACCCCGTGGATGAAAAAAAGATATTATACACTACCAATTAGATAATCTGGACTGAAAGGAGTAGTTAAAACTTCTATACGAGGTCATCTCATCAAAAAGTTGGGTCCCATACCCAAACTTTATTTTAAGTCAAAATCCACAAAGGGGCTCAGAATTAGCCCGAAAGCCTTGAAATCTGCACGAAGGATCATTCTAGACTAAACTCGACATTCTTGAGCTAACCATGCTGATGGAATTATCATCTGTGCATCTTTACCAACCATTATGACCAAGGTCCAAATGAGGTCTAAACTTGGAAGTTAAAATGCTTAATTACACAAGACTCACATTGAAAGCCTCGGGAGTCATGCTGATTATGTTTGTAGCCTAATATGACCCTATCGAAGCTGATAGAATTGTCAAATTATGATTTTGAGGTAATCTTCATGAAGTCTTGATAAAAAGAATGTTCGTGCATGTTTCAAAAACTCCAAAACAGAAAAAGTTTCATAAAAACCAAGTGAATTATTAGCTAACCAAACTGTCAGCCAAAGCAAGTCATAAATGACATGGGGTCACTATAGGAACGTTCTAAGCGGTGAACAGAAGACATAAACACAATAATGACCTAGAGGGTCATTACAACATCCACTTTCATTCGTGAAAGTAAGAGTTATGAAGTACCTGACGGTTTAAACAAGCCAGGAAATTGCTCTCGCATCTTATGCTTTGTTTCCAAATAGCCTCTTAAATTAGACGATGCTCCAATGGGCTTTATCCATAGGAATGTCTCTCGAATGCAATTGTCACACATCTTTGGTTAGAATAGCAAATGGCTCCTCCACGAAAGTCAAACATTCCCCAAACTCTACTGCATCATACTGGAGCACGTGAGATTCATCAAGAAAATACTGGTGCAACATTAAAACATGGAATACTGGGTGGCTAGATGAAAATGTTGGAGGTAAAGCAAAATCATAAGCAACCTGACTTACGGTCCGGAGGATCTCCAAAGGTCTAATTTACCTGGGGCTAGGCTTGCCCAATCTCTCAAACCTCTTCACACCTTTCATAGGTGACACACAGAGGAAAACCTAATCATTAACTTAATAACTCAAAGGCCGATGCCTACGATTAGCATACCTCTATTGCCTACTCTGAGTTGTTCAAAGCCTGTTCTGAAGCACCCTCACCATATTCAAGGTCTCCTAAATCAAGTCTATACCACGCGGTCTAAGCTCTGTTGTCTCAAACAAACCACCCAAAGAGTGACAATGCATATCATATAAAGCCTCAAATGGGGACATCTAAATACTAGAATGGTAGCAATTGTTGTAAGCAAAATCCACCAAGGTCAAGAACTTGTCCTACTGACCTCCAAACTATAAAAAATAGGCCTGCAACATATCCTATAGAACCTGAATAGTACACTCCAAATGAACATCAGTCAGCTGGTGGAAAGTTGTGGTAAGGTCAACGCGAGTTCCCAACTCCCCCTGAAAGGTCCTCCAAAAGCTAGAAGTTAACTGAGCACCCCGATATGATATTATAAAGACAAACATTACATTAAGATGAACTACCCCTCGATTGTAGATACAGGACAACGCTCAACATCGAATGAAGATTGAACAAGGTGAAAATGTGTTGACATGGTCAATCAATCAACGATGACCCAAATGTTATCAATACCTTTAGAAATCCATGAACAACCTTCAACAAAGTCCATAGTGATGCAATTCCACTTCCATTCCAAAATGGGTAGTCTCTGAATCTCACCACCAGGTCTCAAATGCTTGACCTACACCTGCTGGCAACTAAGGCAATGAAACACATATTCTGCATTTTTCTTCTAATGCCGCTCCACTTATAGTGTTGCCTCATATCCCAATACATCTTCGCGGTGCCTGAATAGATATATTATCTAGAATCATGGGCCTCACAAAGTATCAGTTGGATCAAACCCCTAACTCTCAGAACACAAATATGGCTAGCAAACCACAAAACCCCATCCGAATATAAGGTATCCTAAACGACATCACTTGTTAACACCTAATCTCAAAGTTCCACAAAACCCTCAACTTCAAATTGACAACCACAGATTCGATCAAGAAAGGAAGACTGAACTCCCATATAGGCTATGACATGCCTAGAATCTGAAATATCCAATCGAATCATCTGATTAGATAAAGACTGAATGTCCAAAGATAAAGGCCACTCCACAACAAACAAGAATGCTAGACTACCCATATTCACCGCCTTCTATCTCAAGGTATCCTTTACAACATTCGTCCTGCCTGGATGATAGAGAATAGAAAGGTCATAGTCCTTCAGAAGCTCAATCCATTGATGTTGCCTCCAATTAAGGTCCCTCTAGCTCACAATGTACTAAAGATGCACATCGTTTGTGTAGATCTTGCAACAAAATCCATAAATGAAGTTCCTTAATATCTTAAGCACAAGAACTACAACTGTCAACTCCAAGTCGTAAGTGATGTAGTTGCATTCATGCACCTTTAGTTGCCTCAACTCATAAGAAATAACCTGGCCTTGCTGCATCAATACACTACCCAAACAAATGCAAAATGTGTCGCAATATATCGTGAAGCCCTTACCCTTAACTAGAAGATTCAATATAGGAGCAGAGGGTCAACAACTCCTTAAACTTACAGAAGCTCAACTCACACTCCTTAAACAACTCAAAAGGAACATCAAGACGAGTCAACAGTTCAGTGGTGCTACAATAATGGATAAGCCCTCCATTAACCATATGTAGTAGCTTGCCAATGTGATAAAGCTCTAAATATTACGGACTGAAGTAGGCCTAGACCAATAACAAATAGCCTCAATCTTTGCTGTATCTACCCTGGTTCTATCCTTAGACATGATATTCCCAAAGAATGCTAAAGACTCAAGCCAAAACTTGCACTTTGAGATCTTGACATAAAGTCACTGATCTCTCAAAGTTTGGAGCCATATCCTTAAATGTTGCTCATCATCTCTACTGCTCTGTGAGTATACAATGATATCATCTATGAACACTATGAGAGAAAAATCAAGAGAGGGCCTGAACACTTGTTCATCAAGTCTATAAAGGTGGTAGGGGAAATAATTAACCCAAAATACATCACCAAAAACTCATAGTGGCAATATCGAGTCTTGAATATAGTCTTAGGATGTTCAATTGCCTAATCCTCAACTAGTGGTAACCGAACCTCAGACAAATCCTAGAAAATAATACAAAACCCTAAAACTCCTCAAACAAATTATCAATCCTAGGTATGGGGTAACAATTCTTCATCGTCTTCTTATTCAACTACTTATAATCGATATACATGCATATTGTATCATCTTTATTCTTGACGAAGAGAATGAGAGTGACCCAAGGTGATAAACTAGGCCTGATTAATCCCTTACCTAAGAGATACTAAAGTTGAAAGCTGAGCTCCTTTAGCTATGTGATATCCATCTGATATGGAGGAATAAAAATTTCTTGAGTACCCTGCTTAAGCTCAATAGAGAAGTTAAAATCACACTCTGGGGTAGGCCAAGTAGGTCGGTAGAAAAAACATCTACATAGTAATGGACAACTCGAACTAACTCAACTAGAGGGACCTCTCTCCCCATGTCACGCACATACGCCCAGTAAGATATGCAACCCCAAGCCACTAGCCTGCAAGCCCAAGCGAAAGAGATAACTCCAACCGATGTGCTACTACAAGAGCCCTGCCCCACAAGTGTGGAAATTTAAGGAATGACTAAGGTAATGGTCTTAGAGAATTAATCTATACCGTGTGGTACCGGGATAACCAGTCCATGCCAAAAATCACATCAAAATAAAGCATATCAAGCAGTAAAAGGTTAGCCCAGGTGTCACACCCGTGAATAGTAACAAAGCAAAATCTAATAAACTGATCCACTACTAAAGACTAACCACAGGGGTCACCATAGGCAACAATTTTGTGAAAGTCTGAGAATTAAAACCCAAATGAGAAGTATAATAACAGACATGTATGAAAAGGTAGAGCCAAAATTAAATAAAGTCGAGACGGGTTGCAGGCATAAGAAAATCATACATGTGATCATATTGTCTGATGCCTCAGCCTCCACCCTCCCTGGAGATGCATAGAAGTGGCCCTGCTCACCTCTACCTTTGTCATCTTACCTACGACCTAACCTGCCTCCCTGAGGATCCCAGCGAATACCCTGATTACTATCATGATGGTCCTGATCCTTACCTCGACCTCTAGCTAGAGGTGTGTAACACCACAAATTTCAAAAAGGTAAGGACTGCATAAAATTGCAGTATCAGGTTTAGGTCTATGAGACAAGTCTATGGTTTGTAGGTCTTTCCATGGGTCGTAGACCAGTCTCTTAGAAAGGGAGAAAAAATAATTTTTAAAACCAAGTCCCAGTAACTTTTCTATGGTTCACCAAGACAGCCCTTCATTTTTTGTACGAGTCATAGGTAGGTCTCGTAAGTGGGTCCCAGACTGAGTGAAATTTTAAGGGTCAAGATTGGTTCCTATGGTTGGTGCCTATGAGACATAGGAAGTCCTACAAGCCGTAGAAAAGTCCCGTCAAAGTTTTTCCAAATAAAAGGTTTCTAAAATTTTCTACAGTTGACTAGGAAGGTCTGCTGAAAGTCCTACATACCGTAGGTCAACATTGTAGAAGGGCTTTGGCAATTATTTTAAGGGGATTTTGAGTCTTTTCACGAATTCTTTAAAATTAAAACTAATTCATTTTGGCCTTCATCCTAAGGCCTATATAAGGCTTTTCGAGTCCTAAATTACCCACTCAAACCCCATTCTCCTAAATCGACAAAACCTAAAAAAATTCATCCTCCCTAAATTCTCTCAAGACTAAGGAAGAAGAAGAATCTAAGGCTAATTCAAGTTCATCAATCCTCCATATTTTTGGGGCTTAATGTATCAAAGAATGTAGGTATTCACCCATGGAACTCAGTTTTCACGGGATCTCTAAGGCTTTCAAATTTCTCAATTCAATTTCAATTGATCAAGTTAGGGTTTCAATTCTATCCTTATGGGTTTCACTTAATTATGATTTATTGTTGTTGATTTAGTCTCCTAATGCATGATTTAGTGTTAATAGATTATAATTAGTTGAACGTTTAATGACCCATGCATGATCCATATTTTTTTATTAAGAACACATTATGATGTTTAGGAGCTATGAATTATGAATTTATGAAGATATGCATATTTTTATGAAATTATTGTAAATGGTCTTAGGATGCTTTGAAGGGAAAGTATCACGGTCATTGTGAAAGGTTTTCTCGCATTCATTCATGATCATAATTGTTAAAGGTATTTCTCACATTTGGATTCACATTAGTGAAAGGTTTTCCCATCTATGTTGAATTATTCTATGTTTTAATCTTGAAAAATGTGGTTTGGTATTGATCATTGCCTTTTTAATTGTATATTAATATTTGACTTTTATCTATTCTGTTTGAATCTAGACTTAGCACCGAGAGGTCTTTGAAGTTGAGGCTCAAATAGTGTAGTCTCTAGTAGCAACTTCTAGTCTCAAACTACGTGCCTCCGTATGATTGTCTTAAATGATCTAGCTAGTGGATCCACATTAGCAAAATATGATATGTACGGATTCTATGTTGGAAAATAAATTTTCCTTCTTTCGGTATCAGGGATATACCAGATACCATGATATAGTTGTCATGGTCTAATTGTCAATTAAAGCTAATATCTCACAAAATGACTATGCCCTTCAAAGCTTTTTCTTATATCCTTTATGTTTATTTATTTGATCATATTCCATGATTTACATTTCATTGCTTCTTTAAATCTTTAAATGTTCAAAGGATGATCATGCCGACATATTTTTAAGCCATTCATGATATCATGTCTATTTTATGCATATTTTCCATACTTAGTACATTCCATGTACTAATGCATACTTGTGTCTACATTATTTCACTAATGTAAGGTCTGACTCTCCTACCTCCCATACCCTTGGCTAGTTGGTTTCCTTGACATTGAAGATTGGTGAGTCCTCATTTTCCAAGGATTGAGATATTTTTATAGCTTTATGTCATTTCTGTATTCACAATTTCTACGTGATGTATGTGTTACGTCTAAATCACAATCCTTATGATGTATTAGATGACTTATTGAGACTTATGTTAGACTCACCTTTTTAAAAATCTTTAAATTATGAAACGATGTGATTTTGAATTCTTTATTTCTATGATCTTGTATGATGTATGCTAAGGCCTCTCGGGGTCCTATACGTCGTGTTACACCTAGGATATACTTAGGCTCATGACAAATGTGGTATTTATAGCGCAAGGTTTAGAAAGGTCCTAGGATGTCTAATAAGCTGCTTCGAGTAGAGTCGTGTTCATGAGGGTGAAGCGCGCCATATTTATGAATAAAAGGCTATAGGACGTTTAGGAAATTCTACTTATTTCATTACTATAAAGTTGTGCAATAGAGTGTAACTTTATATGTCTCTCTCCTAATCCTTATCCAATGCTTTTTAGGATAGGGCCCCTCGAAGAGCATACGTTAGAATAAATTTGGGTGTGAATGATGAACAAGAAGCTACTCAAGTTCCGGTTGACCCTTTGGCCGAGCAAGTGATTAATGTAGAATTGTGATCCCTTTTCAAGTGTTGGCTCAAGCAATGACGTCTCAAGAGAATAGGGAGGTTGTGGTCCCCGTGATCCCAAATGTAGGTATGGAGGCAACTAGAGTGAGGGATTTCACTAGATTGAATCCCCTTGAGTTTCATGGTTCCAAGGTCGAGAAACACCCTCAAGAGTTCATTGATGAGGTATACAAGGTTTTAATGATCATGGGTGTGACGCCCGTGGAAAAGGCATAAATGGCCGCTTATCAACTTAAAGGTGTTGCTCAAGTTCGGTTAAATCAATTGAAGGAAGAGAGGGTGGTTGATGTGGGTCCTCTTGATTGGAATTTTTTTTTGGTTACATTCCTTGATAGGTTCTTTCCCCTTGAGATGATGGAGGTGATAACACTCAACTACACTTCATCCGATTCTAAGTGTAGGCGGTCTCTAACAAGTATAAACCCAAGTAAGAGTTGGGGTCGATCCCAAAGCAGTGATACGATAAAGAATTCGATTAAGAAGTAAAATAGTGTTCTAATCATTTGTAAATGTAGACATTTTCACAAAAATAAAGTAAATGACAAGGTTTTGACAATTAATGTCAAATAGGGGGATTTGGGTAACCGAATTACGACTACTAAAAATGGGGGTAAATGAATAGAGAGGGTATCTTGGGAGTGTGATAAATTGAATGCCAATTTCGTAAAATGGGTGATTATTATTTATTAAAAGTCGTTGAATCTCAGTGGGTAGGCTAGGCTTTGGGTGTAACAGCCATTTCTCAATCAACTATAATGAATCAAGTGAGTTCTTTCGAACCTCAACAAGAACAACACAGATTAACAACCCATTACCTTAATCAATCTATTTCAAGCTAGATTTGTAAGATTGCATTCAGACTCAGTTTCTAAATCCAAATCTGTAACAGTACAATCACTACAGTCATCAACTAATAGTTCAACTCTAACACTTCTTTCTCAAGCAACCTTAGAGTACTAAACTAGAATGCATTTGCAACTACATTCCTCAATTAAAACACAAACTATTAATTGAACTCACTTCAAATCAACAATAAAATCAGTAAATAACAACACCCACAAGCTAAATAATGCATTCAACTACATAATCACACCCCCAAGAATGAGGTTTTAGCTAAACATAATAAAGAACAAGAAATCGTTACCAAAGAAGTTTCCCATCAGGTTGGGCAACAATCCACAAGTCTCCAAATGCTCAAATTGAAGCTAAAAATCAAACAAATCCTAAATCTCTACTCAAAAGTGTAAAAAGAATGCTTAGGAATGTTCAAGATAAAAAACATAGAAGTGGACAATGTGGGAACTCCTTTTCTTCTTTTGAACATTGCATTTATATATTCCCAGAATTTCAGCATTTGAGTCACTCGGCGAAGTAAGTTGGGCTCGCCGACACGATCACTGATGCACCGAGTGCTCTCTTTCTCACCTTTTTGGCTTGTCTTTTCACAAATTTCTTTGTAACTTTAGGCTAAGTAGGTCGGGCTCGCCAACCTAGTCAGCGACGCGCCGAGTGCTCCTCTTCTCGGCTTCTTGACATGGCTTTGCATCGCCTCTGTCTGTAACATTTGGCGAGCTAAATTGGCATCACCGAACACTTTGGCAAATTGCCGAAATACTTATTTGATTGCCAAGTTGGTTTTGTCCATAGGCTGGCCTGCTGGAACTATAGGTGAGCTAAAGGTCCACTCGACGAGTCGCCGAGTGGCTTTGGCAAGTACCAGTTTTTCTTTTCCTTCAACTTTTTCAGCCTTTTCGCTCCTTTTTGCCTCGTAGTGTCCTTGCCCTGCTCTTTTGCCTTCATTTCTACATATTATCCTTTTAACATCAATTATGAGCATAAAATGGGCATTAAGGACACTAAATCTTTGAATATTAAGTCCTAAATGAGTCGAAATCCCCGACTCATCAACACCCCAACTTAAACTTTTGCTTGTCCTCAAGTAAAACACAAGATCAATCAGGCCAACAGAGATGTCTACAAATAGTGCTACTTGAGACTCAATATGAGTGCACACGAGGTTCAATCTACCCATGAAATGTTCAATTATGCACTAGAAATTTCAGACTGTGACTAGCCATCATCAAATAGAAGTCAAGCTCACAATGTTTGCTTCAAATGCAAATTCAAGTTCAACAAAAGTATTTGAATGCCCTCACATCAAGAATGATTCCATGCCCACACAAAGCTCATCAAAATTTAAGAATTAAGGAATAAAAATCAACTCTCACACTCTCAAAGATAAACACATGCATGATTCTACCCATATGTTTGCCCGTAGTTTCCTATCACATGTCATTCGGCTCAATCAAGATCACCAAGTTCTTTCAAGGCTTGTAACGGGGATGAGGGTAAAGGTATGATTGTTTTGGCTTAGTGACTTCTACCTTCATGAATCATGGCTTGCATTTCACTTCTCCTCCTTTTCTTCCACTCTTTTTGAGTTTCACAATCCACCCTAAGTTCTTTAAAGCACAAGATTCTTATGACTCATTGGACACCCATTTTCTTTTATCCATGCACAAATTGCATTGCAAAATTCTTTTTTAATCTTTTTCTTCTTTTGCTTTTCTCATTTTTTTTATATGGAGGGGTTCCATCTTTTTCAACACTATTCTTCAAGGGTGAATTTTCACAAAGTTATTGCTCATTTTCTCTTCTCAATTTTCAAATGAACCATAGCTTCATGAAGGTTTTTAGGTTGGAAGGAAAAAGGCTAGATGGGTTCATGTTTCATCCAAAGAAAAGGGTAGGCTCAAATAGTGTCAAGCTAGGTTCACACTCTCACAAGGTGTTCACAAAGAGGTATAATAGAAATTTGGTTCACTCTCAAGAATTTGTGCCTAAGATCATTTCTTTCATTCACCAACGTTAGTAAATTGGACCAACGGGGAAAGTTCTAGGTATCACCAAGAACATATTTCAAGGAAATCTCACCACACAAGTCATTCAATACAATCATCGATCATCACTCTACAAATTGAGCTCGCGTGCAACGATCATCACAAGACTCATTTCAACAATCGGCTAGTCACAATGAGATGCTAAGAGTTCACACATGACTTATGCAACTCAAATTTGCCTCATTGGACTTGCAAAAACATATCATTCGATCAAGAGCACTATTCAAGTCATCAGTATTGATCGCAGCCGATACTTAAATGTGCGAGAGAACAGCCACACATTCACAAATACAAAAAAAATTAAGAGGCGGATTAATTTGGATAACAAAACAAAACTCATAATAATAAGCATCCAAAACAAGATAGATACAAAACAAGATAAATACAGCCCAAGGGGATAGGTATGAAGATACCTAACCCCGCCAAACAAAACAAAACATTGTCCTCAATGTAAAATATAGTAAATGTCTCAAAAATAAAACAAGAAGAGAGTCAATATCCCCCTGTCAGGCTAAGCCTGAGGTGAACGTTGCATATCTGGGGCTCTCTCAGTCTGGGCATTAGTGCCCGGCTCATCTCTACCAGTAGACTGCGCTCCACTGGAGCAAATCATCGAGGTGTCCCGAAGTGAAGCCGTCATCGCCGTCTGCACTATCGCACCATCCAAATCCTCAAGATCATCATAAAATGCAGCATCGCGTGTCCCAAGCTCCTCCTCACCAGTCTCAAGAGTGTTTAACTCATCATCATCATCAGCTAAAACAGCATCTCCGGTCACAGTGGTCGGAGGGATCTTACAAATAGCTGGAACCTCTGAACTAGGACCCTCAAAGACATCCACAGTGCCAAAGAGCATCGAAATGTCAATGGACTTAAGCTCTGCTATCTCACGCCTCAACCCAGCAACATCAGCCGTCAAGGTAGTCACATCCTCAGACTGTTGATCTCCCTGCTCACATACCTCGACTCACACACTAAGTGCATCCAATGCCATCTTGTGAGCTGTAATCATCTGTGTCTGCTCTCGCAGCTCATCCCGGATGGGGGCAAGGGCAGCAGCAATGTCCTGCTCAATCAGCACCGGGACAGCTGCCTCAACTCAAGAGGCACGCACATCGGCTGAATGGGCTAGGTGGCCCATTCTATATATCATGGCCTGTGTCAAAGGGGGGTGGGAAGTAGCAGCAGTGGGAGCAGATGTAGTAGGGGAAGATGTAGTAGGAGCAGATGAACTAGGTGTACCTCAAGGCTCACCGACCTGAGTGGAAGGAGTAGTGTCTGCCTCCGACTTGTCTACATCAACAACCGGAGATGTGTCCACCGGTGCTGTCGTCCTTCGGCCAGCCTCATCCCTGGTGTACTCAACCTCAATCCTCCGGATGTCAGTAGAGGAACTGGGAGTCACTTCCAAATATGTCTTTGCCACAAAGGGCACTCTAGTTCGCCGGCACAGTTCTGTGATCAGCACTGGGAATGGAAGTGATGTTTGGCTCTGATTCGCCCTCATGGCCATCTTCTGCTCAATAATCATCCTGAGATTTAGTCTATCCCGGTCAATAATAGATCCCAACAAATCTGCCTTCGAATGCCGGAGGATGGACTCATTATGTGATGGCATCAGGGTGTTGCTAATGAATCTGAACCAATACCTTGCAGCTACATACATGTACTTCTTCTCGATCTGGACCCCTGGCTCAATCCATGGTGGTGTAGTGTCAGAAATCAAGGGAGCCAACCATCCCTTAAGGTCGTCGAGGGTTTTCTTCTGAATCTTGTCCGCCAAGAAATGTATAACATTGACTCTGCACCCCAACACCTCATTTATGTCTAAACTGCTGCACTTCACCCTTTTACCTCGGACCACCACATAATCAATAGGTACAAATGAACTGGCCTTCTTTTTTCCTTTTGGGACTAGCTTCCCGTATTCTGCGTAGAATTCTCAGACCCCAAAAGGTATCTAAGGGCCTCAGGGATGTGTAAACCTCTCGAATTTGTGGAACCAAATGGTGTCTAACAGAGCTGGATACTTGTCCACTACCCCATCAGTGGACAACCTCTTCTCTTCCAAAATGATTCTCAACCCGGCCACCTTTAATCTTTTCATCGAACGCGGTGGAGGTACCTGTATTGGGGGCACTGGTGGTGCCTACTCAGCCGTCTGTGCTGGAGGTGGAGGAGGTATCGGAGTAACTGGGAGTCTAGACAGATCATGTAGCGCTTTGGAGCGCAACTCAGTGCATCTCCGTGGAAGGGTTTGATCATCCTCGGGTTCAGACTCGAAAGCCGACGATCTAGACCTAGAATTTTCCTCACGATCAGACTTAGAAGTGGTGAGGTGAGTGGAGTCTATACCCATGTTGTCAGAGCTGGAATCAATCGGACTCGGCTCCATAAGTCCCTTTCCTTCATCTGTTCCCTTTCCCCCTTTCGGAGGAAGTTTAGGTCACGTTGATCGTGAGGGGTCAACCTCCTCAGAAAAGACTACTCCGCATGCTCTCTTTCTAGGTGGTTGGTTTCTTCTAGGTACCTTTGGCCTAGCCATATCTGCGAGACAGCAGAAATCGAACGAATGCATTTGAAAAAGGTTAGTGAAACATCAAATTTGAAAGTTGTAGAAAAACTTGCCGACTAGCTCGATGAGTCGCCGAACTCATTCGGTGAGCCTTAGAGGGCTCGCCAAAGTTCACAGAACAAAAATGTATAGAACTCAGCACAAGTCAGCGAGATCCAGGGTAAATCGATGATGGCGAGCCAAGGGTAGCTCACAGAATATCACAGAATGATTTAAAAAAATCTGGGCTGAAAAAAGCCGATCACAAGGGCATTCGACGAGTCACCGAGTAAAATCGGCGAGCACATGCATAGCGCCAAATGTTACAAAGTATAACAACTAACTTTCAGGGCAAAAGGACGATGCGAGGGGACAGTTGGCGAATGGTCGATTAGTCGGTGAGCTCGACTAAGCTCGCCGAACAGCCTCTCGCGCCAGATTTCTACCCTGACCTTCAATTTTCAATGCACAGCCTACGACAACCAAATTAAAGCCCTATTCTATGAAATTAACCTCTTGCCCATATCATTACCAACCCCGGGGCACTCAGACTTCCCCCATTTTATCTAAAATCGACCAATCAACGTCTTTTGCCCTTAAGAACGACGTCACCTGATCTATCATTGAGCAATTTAACTTGTTCAGTGTGATTCGGTTTACTTAGACTTCACCCACACCAGAACCAACATGCTACAACCACACACCCATAATTTTAAGCAATTTAAACATGGAATTCAAACTATAGGAGGCAAAACATGGAATATAACAAGTTTGATTAACAGCCCAAAGTTCAAAATGAACCAAGTACACATGATTATACAATAGACCTAACAATTATACGAGCATGCTTAGGATGTGGAAAAAATGTAAAGAAAATTTAGGATACCAACCTCAGAAACAGACAATTGAACGATATGGGCAAAAGGGAAAACCAAGCAAAGCGATAATATCCAACTATGCGATGATACCCACACACAAATTTGACAAGAAATATGATCTAATATGAGGGTCAAAGAGTGCAAGAGTCGAAAAATGTGAAATAAAAAGGAGTTTTAAATTTAAAACGGTTTGATGCCCTTTTGACCCTTCAGTTCACGCATCGATCATCGATATCCACTTATGTCGCCAACCCATTCGGCGATGCGCCGAATGACACTTTTTCCCACCGAAGTTACCAAAACTCCAACCCTTTGGTTGGTCAAAAAGGCGATCCACATCGGGCTCGCCGACCCACTCAGTGGATTGCCGAATGGGTTCTGAGCTCGCCCAATTGCCTATTTCTCTCAAACTTTGAATTTTCACCCTGCACATCTAACAAGCGTTATTCAAACAACAAAAAAAAAACAAAAACTTGGGTTGCCTCCCAAGAAGTGCCTTATTTAATATCGTGGAACGACATAGACATGCTTTCAAGATTCATTCTTTTGGTTAACCATGGTATTACTCGGTAAACCCTCTTTTGGCCTTGGATTCAAATGAGTTGAAATTTGACCCATCTGTGTTTCCAGCTTCTTAGTAGATACCGAATGTGAAGTAACTATTTGGTTCAGACAAGAGACGTCATCTTTATTTTCCTTTAGCACCTTGTCCGATCCTTCCACTTTGTTGATAATGTGAGCAAGCATATCTTTGGTGCATAAATTTTCAGGATCAGCCCTTGGCTCTTTAGTCTTTTGACGCTCATGGGGAGGCACATATCGCTCATTATCGCCATCACTCTCCCTCAAATTCGTACCACGGTCACGCCATTCCTTATATCGGTCTCTCCAACAATCATAGCAATCTCTGTTCCAACCTTGATTCCCCCCCAGCTTTGGATTGTTCAGGCGGAAACCTCCTGCCTGATTTGCCAAGAAATGTACTTCTTCATTGTACATGGCCTCAAAGTGGGCTTCATCAGGATTCCCTCCACTAACTCCGACCGTATTCACAGCCTTGGAACCACTTCCCATGACATGTTTCGTCTCAATAGGTCCATTTGGGTCATCATTTTTTGCCATCTTTTCATCTCGCTCTTGGTTTTTTTTCTAATTGTTCCTTTGTCATCCCAAAGTTCAAGGGAGACACCTGATCTTCTCTAGTGTACCAAGCTCAATTGATTTTTGTGATCTCTTCAAGAAGGGTAGATGCTATATCAAACAGTTGTTGTATGATTCTTCCTCGAATGAGTTTTTCTGCCTCATCTTTGTTGACTGATTTAAGGCTCCGGTAAAAATATTATAACAAAACATTGACCGGTAGTGCGTGAGTTGGACATTGGAGTAGCAACTTCTGAAACCTCAACCATGTCTCATGAATAGGTTCACCATTCACTCGCTTAAAGTTCTGAATATTATCCCTCAACTTCACCATCTTCGAGGGATGGAAAAACCTTACATAAAATGCATCAGTGAGCTCCTCCCAAGAAGTGATTGATTCCCTTGGTAAATCGGCCAACCACTTCGTTGCCTCCCCCATTAGCGAAAAGGGAAACAAACAAAGTCGGACTGACTCTTGAGTGATGTTCTTGAAAGAAAATGGTCCACACACAACCACAAAGTTTCGGATGTGGTCATGAGGGTCCTCATGAGCAAGTCCTCCAAAGACACCCTTTATTTCCAACAGCTACAACATAGTGCTGGTCACATGAAACAATGTATTGCCCACAGTCGGAGGCAATCGAATAGCACCCGCACTTCCTAACTGATCTTCATTGACATCGTGCAAGTTTCTGATATCATTGTTGTTCCCAAGTTGGCTGGCATTGCTCCCATTAACACTCATCTCTTCACCAGTTTTAGAGCAGCCAACAAAGAACACAAATAAATTGATTCAACTACAACAAAATCCGTTCATGACTAAACTTCAATAAAAGAATTCTAAACACCACTCCCCGGCAGCGGCGCCATTTTTGATAATGCTCAACTACACTTCATCCGATTCTAAGTGTAGGCGATCTCTAACAAGTATAAACCCAACTAAGAGTAGGGGTCGGTCCCACCGGGAGTGATACGATAAAGAATTTGATTAAGAAGTAAAATAGTATTCTAATCGTATGTAGATGTATACATTTTCGCAACAATAAAGTACATGACAAAGTTTTGACAATTAATGTCAAATAGGGGGATTTGGGTAACCGAATTATGACTACTAAAATTAGGGGTAAACGAATAGAGAGGGTTTCTTGGGAGTGTGATAAATTGAATGTCAATTTCACGAAATGGGTTATTATTATTTACTAAAAGTCGTTGAATCTCAGTGGGTAGGCTAGGCTTTGGGTTTTATAGTCATTTCTCAATCAACTATAACGAATCAAGTGAGCTCTTTCGAACCTCAACAAACACAACACATCTTAATCAAAAGTGTAAAAATAATGCTTAAGAATGTTCAAGATCAAAAACCCAGAAGTGGACAATGTGGGAACTCCTTTTTTTTTTTGAAAATTTCATTTATACGTTCCCAAAATTTCAGCATCGGAGTCACTCAGCGAAGTAAGTCGGGCTCGCCGACACGATAAGTGATGCGCCCAGTGCTCTCTTTCTCACCTTTTGGCTTGTCTTTTCACCAATTGCTCTGTAACTTTTGGCGAAGTAGGTTGGGCTCGCTGACCTAGTCAGCGACGTGTCGAGTGCTCCTCTTCTCACCTTCTTGACATGGTTTTGCACCACCTCTGTCTATAACATTTGGCTAGCTAAATTGGCATCACCGAACACTTTGGAAAATCACCAAAATACTTATCTGATCGCCAAGTTGGTTTTGTACATAGGCTGGCCTACTGTAACTTTAGGCGAGCTGAAGGTCCACTCGGTGACTCACCGAGTGGCTTTGGCGAGTACCAGTTTTGCTTTTCCTTCAACTTTTTCAGCTTTACCTCATTTTTTGCCTCATAGTGTCCTTGCCCTGCTCCCTTTGCCTTCATTGCTTTATATTATCATTTTAACATCAGTTATGAGCATATAATGGGCATTGAGGACACTAAATCTTTGAATATTAAGCCCTAAATGAGTCGAAATCCCCGACTCATCAGGAGGCAAAGTTACTTGAATTCATCAACCTTTGTCAAGGAAATATGAGTGTGAAGGATTTTTTTCTTGAAATTCAAACAATTGTCTAGATATGCTCCTACTATGTTTGCCTACTTTAGGGAAAAGATAAGCAAGTTTATTTAGGGAGTGTCCAAAGTGGTGGTTAAGGAATGTCGTACTTCCATGCTCATTAAGGAAATGGACATTTCTCATGTAATGATTCATGCTTAACAAATTGAAAAGGTGAAGCTTAAGGAAAGGTCTAGGGAGGCAAAGAGGGAAAAGACTAGTGATGGTGACTTTTCACATTCAAGGTCCGATAGACATGGTCATTCTTGGTTTCGGTAAAGGTATTCTGATCAATGGTCCTCCAATGCTCTGACTCCTATGTTCAACAAAGATAGGGTGTCTAACACTAAGCCTCAAGTAAGAAGCAGTAGTGGAAATGGATCTTTGGTTCCCGCATTCCAAAAGTATTGCAAGAGTCATCTCTGAAATTCTTAATGGGTACGAATAATTATTTTGGTTTTGGCAAGAGTGGTCACCACTCGAGAGACTGTCCGACTAGAATAGACAAGGGAAAGGATGGGAAGCCAGCTCCACCTAGTCGTTCAGGTTCAAGTGCTCCAAAGCAAAACCGATTCTCTGCACTTAAAACTTATCATGATCAAGAGGGTTTTCCCATTGTTGTTACCGGTATGTTGAAAGTCTTTAATTCTAATGTTTATGCTTTCTTTGATCCCGGTGCTACCTTATCTTTTGTGACGCCATATGTGGCCATGAGGTTTGATATTCTTCCAAATATGTTGTTAGACCTTTTTTCTATCTCTACTCTTATTGGTAAATCTATTGTGGCCAAGAGAGTTTTTAGAAGTTATCCCATCTCCTTATCCCATAGAGTCACTCATGTTGATCTTGTAGAGCTTGATATGTTAGATTTCGATGTTATTCATGTTTAAGATTGGCTCCATTCTTGTTATGCTTGTATTGATTGTTAAACCCGAGTGGTCAAGTTTTAGTTTCCAAATGAGTCTATCCTAGAGTGGCTAGGGGGAGATTCTATGCCTATGGGTTGTTTTCTTGTTTTAAGGCTAGGAAAATAATTTCTAAGTGTTGCATGTATCATCTTGTACAGGTTAGGGATACAGCTTCTGAAACCCCTATCTTTGAGTTGGTCCCCATTGTAAATTAGTTTCCAAAGTGTTTCCTGATGATTTACCTGGTTTTCCTCCCAAAAGGGAAATAGACTTCGGTATTGGCCTACTTATAGATACACAACCTATCTCTATTCCTCTTTACCGTATGGCTTCGGCAGAACTTACTGAATAAAAAAGAGTAATTGAATGATTTGTTGGACAAGGGTTTCATCTGACTGAGTATCTCTCTATGGGGTCCTCTAGTTTTGTTTTTTTGAAAAAAGGATGGTTCACTTTGCATGTGTATTGACTACCATATTTTGAAAAAGGTCACCATTAAGAATAATTATCCTCTTCAACGGATAGATGATTTTTTTGATTAACTCCAAAGAGCGAGTTACTTCTCTAAGATCGACTTTTGGTCAAGTTATCTCCAATTGAGAATGAGGGAAGATGACATTCTGAAGATGACTTTTTGAACACGGTATGTTCATTATCAGGTTTTGGTTATGTCTTTTGGTTTGACTAATTCTTCGACCACATTTATGGACTTGATGAATAGAGTTTTTCGACAACATCTTGATTTACTCAAGGAGTGAGGAAGAGCATGCCGATCATTTGAGAATTGTGTTGCAAGTCATCAAGGACCAACAACTCTTTGAAAAGATTAGTAAATGTGAGGTTTGGTTGAGATCCATGGATTTTAATAGTCACATCATTTCCTATAAGGGTATCGAGGTAGATTCGAAGAAGACGGATCCATTTAAGAGTTGGCCTAGACCTCTTTCCCCTTTGGATATTCGAAGTTTCTTGATTTTGGCTGGTTATTATAGAAGTTTTTTGGAAGGTTTTTCTTCGATCTCCTCTCCATTGACTGCATTGACCTAAAAGAAAGTTATGTTCTCATGGTCGGAAGCATGTGAGAAGAGTTTCCAAAAGTTAAAGGATAGACTCACTTCGGCTCCTATTTTGACTTTACCAGAAGGATTGTTGTTTATTGTGATGCTTCAAGGATAGGATGAGGGTGTGTTCTAATGCAAATTTAGAAGACCATCTCTTATGCTTCCAGGCAACTCAAAATTCATGAAAAGTACTATCCTACCTATGATTTGGAGCTAGCAATTGTCATGTTTTCCTTAAAGATCTGGAGGCATTATTTGTATGGTGTCCATCTTGATGTTTTTACTAACCACAAGATTTTGCAATATGTGTTCAAGCAAAAGGATCTAAATCTTCACCAAAGGAGGTGGCTTGAGTTGCTAAAGGATTATGACATGCGTGTCCTCAATCACCCCAGCAAGGCAAATGTGATGGCGGATGCTCTTAATGGACTATCAATGGTAGTATTGCTCATGTTGAGGAAGGTAAGAAGGAGTTGGTTCGTGATGTTCATAGATTGGCCCGATTGGCTATTCGGTTGGTTGGTTCTAATGAAGGTGGTGTTATGGTTCATTAAGGCTTCAAATCATCTTTTGTGTCGAATGTGCAAGCCAATCAAGGTCTTGATTTGATTTTTATTGAATTGAAGGAATTGATGCTTAAAAAGTTCATTGAGGATTTCTCCTAAGGGGGAGATGGTGTGCTTCGATATTAAGGTCAGTTGTGTGATCCCAATGTCGATGACTTAAGAGAGAAAATCTTATTAGAAGCCCATAGTTCTCGATATTTCATTACCCTAAGAGCCACCAAGATGTACTGTGGTTTACAAGAGTTCTATTGGTGGAACGTGATGAAGAATGATATGCAGAATTCGTGGCTATGTGCCCCAATTGTCAACAAGTGAAAGTTGAGAATAAAAAACCGGGAGGTTTGACCCAAGATATTAGTATTCCTACTTGGAATTGGGAAGATTTGAATATAGACTTCATTGTTGGTTTACCCCACACCCGGCCGCAACACTACTTGATTTGGGTTATTGTAAATCATATGATGAAGTCAACTCATTTCATTCCCATGAAGGTTTCTTATTTAGAGGAAGATTATGCCAAGTTGTATCTAAGGGAGATTATTAGGTTGCATGGAGTTTCCCTATCCATTATCTCCGATCGTGGTACCCAATTCAGTACTCAATTTCAGAAGTCTTTCCAAAAAGGTCTTGGTAATTGTGTTAAGCTTAGTACGACCTTTCAATTCTCAATACGATGGGCAAATGTATCGTACTATTCAGACTTTGGAAGATATGTAGAGAGTTTGTGTGATTGATTTCAAGGGTAATTGGGATGATCACTTACCTTTTATTGAGTTTGCATATAATAATAGCTATCATTCTAGTATAGGTATTACTCCATTTGAAGATCTTTATGGTCGGAGGTGTTGATCACTTATTGTTTGATTTGAAGTTGGTGAGGTTGCTTTGGTAGGTCCTGAATTGATACATGAGGTTATGGTGAAAGTTCGGCTCATTAGAGAAAGGCTGAAAATGTCTCAAAATCAACAAAATTCCTATGCCGATGTTAGAAGGAGAGATCTTGAATTTGATGTAGATGATTGAGTCTATTTGAAAATTTCACCAATAAAGGGTGTGATGAGATTTGGGAAGAAAGGGAAGCTTAGTCCTCGTTATATGGGCCCGCACCTGATTTTGAGGTGTACCGGTAAAGTTTCTTATGAACTTGATTTGCCTAATGAGCTAGCATCGGTATATCCGATTTTCCATGTTTTTTTGTTGAAGAAACATATTGGTGCGATCCGACATCTATTGTACCATTGGAGAGCCTTGGTATAAAGGAGATTCGTTCTTATGAAGAACTTCCTGTTAAAATTTTGGACCGGCAAGTTATGAAATTGAGAAATAAGGAAGTTGCATCCATAAAGGTCTTATGGAGGATTCAAAGGGTTCAGGGTTCTACTTGGGAGGCCGAGGCCAATATGATGTCCTGTTATCCCTATCCCTTTCCCTCCAATCCTACTCTAGCTTGATCCTCAAAACCTAACAGAATTCATCCTCCCCAAATTCTCTCAAGACTAAGGAAGAAGAAGAATCTAGGTCTAATTCAAGTTCATCAATCCTCCATTCTTTTTGGGCTTTAAGTATCAAGGTATGTGGGTATTAATCCATGTAATCCATTCTTCCATGGGGTCCCCAACGCTTTCCAGTAACTCAATTCAATTTCAATTGATCAAGTTAGGGTTTCAATTTAATCCTTATGGGTTCCACTCAATTATAATTTATTATTGTTGATTAAGTCTTCTAATGCATGATTTTTTGTTAATACATGATAATTAGTTGAAATTATATTTACCCATGCATGATCCATGATTTTTGATTACGAACCCATGATGAAGTTTATGTAGCACTATACTTTCCATGTGAGTCAGCCATATAGTCACACTTATGCCTCCGTAATAACTCATGTATGGTTGGTACGCTGTGAAGGCTGCTAGTAATAACATGTCGCTCCTCCGTAATAGGTTGGGCATTGTTGTTCTGAGAATTTTTACGGATTACATCCAAGTAGATCTAAAACATGCTCTGTGCATACCACTGGTTTGGCTCGCCACCAATCTGTGCCGGCTCAGAAGGTCTACTGGTTTGTGGATCATGTGCTTCTGCAAAGTGGGATGAGGCAGAATCAGACTCAAAATTGGACTTCAATTCAGAGCCTAACTGAGACTATGATGTAACACCTTGGATTTTGAAAGATGGAAAATTGCAGCTTTTTCTAGAACTGGTGCTAGTACCAACGGAACCACAGACGGTCCGTGGACTGATATACAGACTGTAGGTGGGACCATGGTTGGAAAGTTTAAGAATTTCTAAAAATGTCTAGTCCCGGGTATTTTATACAGTTCACTAGGATGGTCCATCATCCAATGTACGAGTCATAGGCAGGTCTCGTAGGAGAGTCCCAAACTTAGTGAGATTTTAAGAATTTTCAGTTGGACTCACGGAGGCCATGTATGGACCGTAGGTTGACCAACGGACCTTACATAGGTCCCGTCAGTCGAGGGTCTAAAAACAAAGTTTTTGCACCCATCGACGGTCGACCAGAACGGTCCGTAGGTCCCCACCGTCGATGGAGGTTGGTAGTTATTTTAGCAGGGCTTTTGGGTCTTTTTCTAATTATTCTAACCCAATACTTTGTCATTTTACCTTATATTATATACCCTATATAAACATTTTTACCATCCAAATTTCCCTATTTAACTCATTCTCCTAAGTCCTCAAAGTTGATCAAAGTTATTCCCCAATATTTATCTCTCTAAAAGCTTGAAGAAGAAGGCTAGGGTTTCAAGGTCAAGTCTCCAAGTTCACCATTGATTGCAAGCTTTTGGAATCAAGGTATGATAGTATTGACCTATGGAGTCCTTTCCTTTATAGGGTTCCTAAATTCTCCAATTTTTACAAGGTAGAATCTCCAATTGAAGTTAAAGTTTTTATTCAATCTCATGGGTTCCTTTCAATTATGATCTAATTAATTATTTTATGTCTTTTTATGCATGAATTGAAGTAACTACATGTTTTTAATTTGAATTCCCATGAACCCATGTGAAATCCATGTTTTCTAGAATTGATCATATGATGAAGCTTTTGAATCATGAAAGATGAGTTTATGAAGATATGCATGTTCTTTAAGAAATTGATGAAAATGATTTAAAGAGGCTTTGAGAGTGAAGCTTCAATGTTGTTGTTGTTGTGAAAGGATTTCACACATATACATAATAAGGTGTTGTGAAAGGATTTCTCACATAAAGCATTCATAAGGTTGAAAAGTTTTCTCAACTAAGATGAATCAAGTTAAGGAGTTATTCTAATGATGAGGCAAGTGGTGATTACCCATGTCCTCTAATGATAAGATAAGCGGTGAATACCTATGCCTCATGAATGTTAAGATAACTTAAGACTAATGACTATTCCGTGGAATTTATGCTTAGCACCGAGTGGACAAGTGGCGATTATCCATGTCCCATAAACTATGGATCCACGTATGCTATAAGTTCATGGTTCTTACCTTAGCAAGTAAGAACACCTCTTTTCGGTGTGGGGTAGAGACCAGATTCCATGTTATAGCTCACATGGTCTCTATCTCGATTAAAGATAAATCTCCCACCATAATAAACTATGGTTACTCCTAGAAGTATCTCACAAGTGTTTTAAAGATGTTTTTACTTGCAGTAACCATATTTTATGATTTATGTTTTCTAACCCTTTTATCTCATGATTTAGCTTGGTCATTGCATGTCATGTAAAGTTCCTTTTAGCACGATTTCATATCTTTTATGCATTACTATCATACTTGGTACATTCCATGTACTAACACATACTTTTACCTACATTGTTTCATTAATGTAGGGTCCGACCTTCCCAATCTACATCTCCATGGCTAGTGATAAGTTTAGTGGAATTGAAGATTGGTGAGTCCTCATATTCTGAGGACCGAGCCCTTTATTACTTATTTTCTTTATGTTTTAGTATTGCATGTGATGCATAGGTTATGTACTAGATGGCTTTGAGACGATGTTAGACTTCCGCTACATTTTATCAACTCTTATGATAATAACTGTCTTTCAAAACTTCTCTTGAATTTTTATTATCTTGTATGATGTATGCTAACTGACTTGGGTAGGGCTTCTCGGGGTCCTATACGTCATGTTACTCCTAGGGTATACTTTGGGTCGTGACAAACTTGGTATTCATAGAACAAGGTTTAGAAAGGTCCTAGGAAGTCTCATAAGCCACGTCGAATAGCGTCTTGTTCATGAGTGTGAAGCGCACCATATTTATGAATGAGAAGCTATAAGATGTTTAGGAAACTCCACTTCTTTCATTACTCTAAAGTCGTACGATAGAGTTTAACTCTATAATGTCTCTCTCTTAATCCTTATTTGATACTTTACAGAATATGGCTTCTCGAAGGGCATATACTAGAAGGAATGTAGAAGAGAATGTAGATCGAGAAGCTCCTCAAGCTCCAGTTGAACCTTTGGCCAAACAAGTGAATAATGTGGAGTTTAGGGTTTCTTTTCAAGTGATGGATCAATCCATGACGGCTCAAGACAATAGGGAGGTTGTTGTCCCCGTGAACTCAAATGGTGTACGGCAGCAACTAGAGTGAGAGACTTCACTAAAATGAATCCTCTGGAGTTTCATGGTTCCAAGGTTGAGAAAGATCCTCAAGAGTTAATTGATGAAGTGTATAAGGTGTTGATGATCATGGGAGTGACACCGGTGTAAAAGGAGGAATCAGATGCTTATCAACTTAAGGGTATTGCTCAAGTATGGTTCAACTAATAGAAAGAGGAGAGGGCGGTTAATGCGGGTCATCTTGATTGGGAAAAGTTCAAAGTTTCTTTCCTTGATAAGTTTTTTCCCCTTACGATGAGGGAGGCAAAGGTGCTTGAATTCATTAACCTTATTCACGGAAGTATGAGTGTGAAGGAATATGCTTTGAATTTCACACAATTGTCTCAATATGCTCCTACTATAGTTGTCGATCCTAGGGCAAGGATGAGTTAGTTTGTTTCAGGTGTGTCCGAAATGGTGGTTAAGGAATGTCGTACCGTCATGCTTATCAATGATATGGAAATTTCTCATCTCATGGTTCATGCTCAACGCATCAAAGAGGAGAAACTTAAGGAAATGTCTAGGGAGGCAAAGAGGGCCAAGACTGGGGATGGTGACTTCTCACATTCAAGGTCCTATGGGTGTGGTCGTTCTAAGCTCCGACAAAGGTTTTCCAGTCATGGTTCCTCCAATACTCATCCTAAGTTTAACAAAGATAGGGTGTCTAACCCTAAATCTCAAGGAGTAAATGGTAGTGGGTCTTCATTATCTACTTGTGTTAAATGTGGGAGAAAGCATGAGGGTAAGTGTCTAGCTGGTTCTAATGCATGCTTTGGTTGTGGCAAGACGGATCACAAGATAAGGGATTGTCCCTAAGTCGCTAAAAATGAAGGAGATAATCATCAACGGGCTCAACCTTACCCTTCATCAGGTTCTAGTGGAAGTCAGAAGCAAAACCGATTCTATGCACTTCAAAATCGTCATGAACAAAAGGGTTCCCCCGATGTGATTACCAGTATGTTGAAAGTCTTCCAACTTGATGTTTAATCTTTACTTGACCCTGGTGATACCTTGTCTTTTGTGTCACCATATGTGGCTATGAGGTTTGATATTCTTCCATATGTGTTGCTAGACTCTATGGTATGGATTGGTTTCATTCATGTTATGCTTATATACCTTGTCATGTAATGCTTTACATAAGCCACAGACCTATATGGCTATGAGGTTTTATATTCTTCTGGATATGTTGCTAGACTCTATGGGTTTGGCTGGTTACTATAGAAGGTTTGTGGAAGGGTTTTCTTCAATTGCCTCTCCATTAACGGTATTGACCCAAAATAAGGTTAGGTCCATATGGTCGGAAGCATGCGATAAGAGTTTCCAAGAATTAAAAAATAGACTTGCTTTTGCTCCGGTGTTGACTTTACCAGAAGGAACCGATGGGTTTGTTGTTTATTGTGATGCTTTAAGAATTGGGTTAGGATGTGTTCTTATGAAAAATGGGAAAGTCATTGCCTATGCCTCAAGACAACTTAAGGTGCACGATTTTTTTTTATCCTATCCATGATTTAGAACTAGCAGCAGTTGTGTTTGCTTTAAAGATTTGGAGGCATTACTTGTATGATGTTCATGTCGATGTCTTTACCAACCACAAAAGTTTTCAACGTGTATTTAAACAGAAGAATCTAAATCTTTGCCAAAGAAGGTGGCTTGAATTACTAAAGGATTACGACATGAGTGTTCTCTATCACTCTGACAAAGCAAATGTGGTGGCAGATGCTCTTAGTCAGTTATCTATGGGTAGTTTTTCTCATGTAGAGGAAGATAAAAAGGATTTGGTTTGGGATGTTCATAGATTGGCCCGATTGGGTGTTCGATTGGTTGACTCCACCGAAGGTGGTGTTATAGTTCACAATGGTTCAAAATCATCTTTTGTGGCTGATGTAAAGACCAAGCAAGGTGTTGACCCGATCTTGATTGAATTGAAAGAAACAGTGCTTAAGAAGTCAGTTGAGGCTTTCCCCCAAGGGGGAAATGGTATGCTTTGATATCAAGGTCGTTTGTGTGTTCCTGATGTAGATGACTTGAGATAGTAGATCTTGTGAGAAGCCCATAGTTCTCGATATTACATTCACACGGGAGCCACCAAGATGTACCGCGACTTGCGGGAGGTCAATTAGTGGAATGGGATGAAAAGGGATATTGCGAACTTTGTGGCTAAGTGTCCTAACTGTCAACAAGTGAAAGTTGAGCATCAAAAGCTAGGAGGTTTGTCCCAAGATATAAGATTTCCTACTATGATGTGGGACGATTTGAATATTGAAATTTATTGTTGGTTTACCTCGCACTCGGAGGCAACATGATTCGATTTGGGTTATTATGGATCGATAGACGAAATCGGCTAATTTCATTCTTGTCAAGGTTTCTTACTAGGCGGAAGACTATGCCAAGTTGTACTTGAGAGAAATGGTTAGGTTGCATGGCGTGCCTTTATCCATTATCTCCGATCGTGGTACCCAATTCAATTTTCAGTTTTGCAGATCTTTCCAAATGGGCCTTGGTACTCGTGTTAAGCTAATTACGATATTTCATTTACAAACCGATAGGCAAGCGGAGCGTACAATTCAAACTTTGGAAGATATGTTGAGAGCTTGTGTAATTGACTTCAAGGGTAATTGGGATGATCACTTGCCTTTGATTGAGTTTGCATACAACAATAACAATCATTCAAGCATTTGTATGGCTCCATTCGAGGCTCTATACAGTAGGAGGTGTAGATATCTTATAGGTTGGTTTGAAGTGGGTGAAGTTTCTTTGATAGACCCTGAGTTGGTGCATGAGGCTATGGAGAAAGTTTGACTTATTAGAGAAAGGTTGAAAATGGCTCAAAGTCGGCAAAAGTCCTATACCGATGTTAGAAGGAGAGATCTTGAGTTTGATGTAGATGATTGGGTCTACTTGAAAATTTCACCCATGAAGGGTGTAATGAGATATGGAAAGAAAGGGAAGCTTAGTCCCCGCTATGTGGGCCCATATCAGATTTCGAGGCGTATTGGTAAAGTTGCTTATGAACTTGATTTGCCTAAGACTTAGCATCAGCGCATCCAGTTTTCCATGTCTCATTTTTGAAGAAATGTGTTGGATATTCAACATCTATAGTTCCCTTAGAAGGTTTAGGAGTTAAGGAGAATCTTTCTTATGAGGAAGTTCCGGTAGAGATCTTGCACCGACAAGTTAAATGATTAAGAAACAAATAAATTGCTTTCGTGAAGGTTCTTTAAAGGAATCAGTTAGTTGAGGGTGCTACTTGGGAGGCCGAGGACGATATGATATCCCGCTATTCTCATCTCTTTCCCTTCGTCCCTACTGTAGCTTGAGGTATTTAGCCCCTCATGGTTTACTCTTTTGGTTTCATTTGTCTTAGATATTTCCATGATTCCTTATTTATGCATGTTCATGAAAAGGTTAAATTTTGAGAAAATGAGTTAACTTGATTGATTTCTTCATGTTTATGTGCATTTGAGTATGAATTTCATATAGACCTCATGAAATGATGTTTTGAACATGCCTTAGCTTGGAGTGGATGTGTCCTCTTCGGATATGTGCATTTATATGATTGCATTCATGTTGGGCTGTTTGATCTAGTTCCTACCCTCCTTATGATGTCTTGAATATCATTCGAGGACGAATGTTAAAATGTACCACCTTGGATTTTGAAAGATGAAAAATTACAGCTTTTTCTGGAGTTGGTGCCAGTACCAATGGAACCACAGACGGTCCGTGGACTGACATACAAACCGTAGGTGGGACCGTGGTTCGCAAGTCCAAGAATTTCTAAAAATGTCTAGTCCCAGTACTTTTATACAGTTCACTAGGACGGTGTGTCATCTAATGTACGAGTCGTAGTTAGGTCTCGTAGGAAAGTCCCAGACTTAGTGAGATTTTGAGAATATTCAGTTGGACTCACAGAGGCCATGTACAGACCCTAGGTTGACCAACGGACCATACATGGGTCCCGTCGGTTGAGGGTCCAAAAACTAGCAGAGGAGACAATTTTCAATCAATATGTACACTCCACTCTCTCTTTATTAATTATCTCTAGATTCATTAGAATTGTGTTGATATATATAATAATCACTCATATATAATAACTCCCATTTGAATCAGAATTGTGTCTTCCTCTTAAGGGGGTACATATGAGTTTGAACTTTGGTGGTTGTATCAATCATGCTCTCTCTCATGATCCATGTCTTTCTATTAGCCATCCAGTCTCTCCAACCATGATTATAGTCTCGAGGTCACCTAGAGCCTTGGTTGAAACCCTGGTAGCCTGAGTGAGAACCTTCCACCTAATTTGACATAGACTGAACTTCCGCATCAAACAACACAAATACAACATCTCCCTCAAGGGATTTGGCTCATTGAGCACCAATAGCGTTTATATTCTTGACTCTAGTATCCATCATTTGTTTCCAACCAATTCCACTTGAATCGTCATTTTAATCATGTTTTCATCTCTTTATTTTTCTTTTCTCTTTATTTCATTAATCATGATAGTGGAGGTGAAATTCGGTGTCACCTCGACATCCCTTGCGTGCCAAGCTCAATTTGTTTTGCTCGTTCTATCTAATAGAGCTTTTTCTAGTTCAAAATTTTGGTTCATGAGTGAACCACCTGTAACGACCTATTTCCGTCATTATGGAAAAGTCAATGGGGAAAGAATTTGGGCCAAAAAACTTTTGAGTAGTGACTTGGGAATTTCTAGCCTAGTCCAGATTTGGATGAAATCTGAGTCAGGTGAGGTCTAGGGAAATATGGTAATGAATGAGAGAGTAAATTATGAATTTGATCACATGAGTGGATAGCCAAGACGTTAGGGAGCCCGTACGGCTTTATGGAATCAAATTCGGGCGAGTAGAACTCTCGAAACTGATCTTAGCGTGAACGGGTAGTTTTTGACCGTCAAGGGTTGAGGGTGTGTTGTGAAATGGGACTTTGGAACTCAAATTCTGACTTTCTATCTCCGTGCAAGCCGCCAGGGTGGGGTTAGTCCCACCAGGGTGGGGCTGCTGTGGCGGGTTGGGTCCTGCTGTGACGGGACAGTCGCGTCTTAAGTCGGGGAAACCCCCCAAAATTGTTATTTTTCTGCAAAACCTCGTTCTTGAGAGCTAAGAGACGACCCAGAGCAGTTCTTTATAGTTTTCCATGTTTTCTAGCGCTAAAGGTAAGATTATTACTCCCCTAATCTATTTTTCGATCTGTAGAACTTCGAATCTTGGGTGATTATCATTGGGGGAGGGTTTTGGCCTGGAATTAATGGTGGGAAAAAGCCCTAATTGAACATTAGGATCTTGGGTTTCGCCATGGATAGATAGATTGTTTATTATCCAGGTAAATTAGGCCTTATTTATTGATCCTTGCATTAATTGATTGTTTTTAGACCAAGAACAAGCTGAACGAATCCGGAAAGGGAAGGCTCAAGTGTCTTAGGAGGATTCAAGCTTGGTTTCGAGGTAGGTGATGGTTTGATTTCCTGTTTGTGTGATATATATCGGTAAATTACTTCATTGTATGCATGCATGTATGTGAATTGGGAAATGCGAATCAAATCAAGTGAAAATGAGTATGTGTGAACGATTGCATGCCAAGAACCTAATATTTGATTGTATGATTATGAGTAATATTCATTATGGGTGTGATTGTGATTCTGGTTGTGGTTATTGAATCGGGTGTCACGTTCTGACACATATATTGGATCGGATGTCACGTTCTGACACACTAACAGTTTGGGTGTGGGTTCCATGAGAGGACCATTGTGATTATTATATTCTTGCCTATTGTCGTTGATATTGGGAGTTGCATGTTGCTCTTGAAATGATAACTGATCTATGTATTTTGTATATGTGTGTTTACGGTGTTGTGATTACTTGCCTATGTTCGCTTACTGGAAGAGCCGCGTGATCCTACTAGTACACCCTGGTTTGTGTACTGATACTGCACTTGCTCGTTCTTTGTTGAGTATAGGGCATCTTCAGGCAGCTACTGATGGACCTCAGCTAGGAGATCAGTGATCGAGACCGGATTTGAGGGTGAGCCAGTTCTTTCAGGCTGCCATGGATCCTTCATTTTTGTTTAGTCCATTCTCTTCGGACTCATACTAGTATTAGATATTTCTTATGTTAGGTTGGGGTTGTACCCCTGTTTCTTAGACTTGTTGAATTTAGAGTTTTGGTACAATGACTTTCAGGTTCTAGCAGTTGTTTTCCGCAATAGTTTTGGTAGTTGTTTTTGATAAACTTTCAGAGTTTATGGGAACTCAATATTTCTTTAGACATTTAAACCTTCTTCCGTATGTTTAAATGCCTAGTTTTTCGTAATAGTTGTTTAGTTGGGTTGTAGTAATGGTTCTCCCACCGGAGGTTCAGTGTGGGTGCCAATCACGACGGTCTAGGTCGTGACACCACCTACAAGGTTGTTTGTTATGGACTTGTTAATGGAATCTAGCAATCAGTAAAGCTTTGCAAGAGCACTCAATTTGGTAACCCTTGAACAAAATAACACTTTATTCTTAAACCTCCTAGAAAGTATCTCTTAGGAGTTGGCAAAAGCTCGTGATTTCATCAAGGAGTTACAACATACTTAAGGGTGGAAAGAAACGATCTAGGGAAACCCAGTGAATTCATTCCATGAAATGATGGAACCTCAAGATAACTCCTCCAACCATATTGTAGCTACTCCCGTGAGGGAGTATGTGAAGAATCTTAGCTGGATGGATTCCTGACTACAATTATTTTAGCATTGGACCCCTATATCTATTTCTTGTTTGCCAAGATATCGCTCTTCTTCGATACAGTTCACTCAATTTGAATTAACTATTTTAAGTTTCATTTGCAATTTAACTTTACCAACCAAAAAAATTCATATAGAAAATAAGTGTGAGAAGACATATAGAATACAAATAATAAATTAAATTTGATAGAATACGAAGATGTAAAGTTTAAGGATGTGACATAGAGAAGGAGAAAAAAATACTAATAGTTGATTTAGCAAATGACGTAGGTAGTCCCAACTTACTTTGTACAGTCCATCACTATATATTAATTAAGGTCATGGAGTCTAGCAATCAGTAAAAGCTTTGCAAGAGCACTCAATTTGGTAACTTCTTAAACCTCCTAGAAAGTCTCTCCTAGGAGTTGGCAAAAGTTCATGATTTCATCAGGGAGTTGCAACATACTGAAGGGTGGAAAGAAACGATCTAGGGAAACCCAGTGAATTCATTCCATGAAGTGATGGAACCTCAAGATAACTCCTCCAAGCACATTGTAGCTACTCCCGTAAGGGAGTACGGGAAGAATCTTAGCCGAATGGATTCATGACAACAATTATTTTAGCAATGGACCCCTATATATATTTCTTGTTTGCCAAGATATCGCTCTTCTTCGATACAGTTCACTCAATTTGAATTAACGAATTTCAGTTTCATTTGCAATTTAACTTCACAAACCAAAAAAAATCATATAGAAAATAAGTGTGAGAAGACATAAAATACAAATAATAAATTAAATTTGATAGAATACGAAGATGTAAAGTTTAAGGATGTGACATAGAGAAGGAGAAAAAATACTAATAATTGATTTAGCAGATGACGTAGGTAGTCCCAACTTACTTTGTACAGTCCATCACTATATATTAATTAAGGTCATGGAGTCTAGCAATCAGTAAAAGCTTTGCAAGAGCACTCAATTTGGTAACCTTGAACACAATAACACTTTCTTCTTAAACCTCCTAGAAAGTCTATCCTAGGATTTGGCAAAAGATCGTGATTTCATCGGGGAGTTGCAACATACTTAAGGGTGGAAAGAAACGATCTAGGGATACCTCAGTAAATTCATTTCATAAAGTGATGGAACCTCAAGATAACTCCTCCAACCACATTGTAGCTACTCCCGTGAGGGAGTACGAGAAGAATCTTAGCCGGATGGATTTCTGACTATAATTATTTTAGCAATGTACCCCTACATCTATTTCTTGTTTTCCAAGATATCGCTCTTTTTCTATACAACTCACTCAATTTGAATTAACTAATTTCAGTTTTATTTTCAATTTAACTTCACAAACCAAAAAAAAAATCATATAAAAAATAAGTGTGAGAAGACGTATAGAATACAAATAATAAATTAAAGTTGATAGAATACAAAGAGGTAAAGTTCAAGGATGTGACATAGAGAAGGAGAAAAAAATACTAATAGTTTATTTAGCAGATGACGCAAGCAGTCCCAACTTACTTTGTACAGTCCATCACTATATATTAATTAAGGGCAAAAAACTTAAGTATACAACTTAAGTACCTTAATTACTACTATATAGCAACAATTTTTTTCGCCTATATAGCAATAGTTTTTTCAAAACTAGAATTTAATATTAAAAAAAAAAGTGCAGCGTAGAAATAGACCGCCACGATTTTCTCATATTCCCTGATTTTCTCGAAATCTTTTACCTTCCACTATTTACTCATATTTGTTATATATTCTCTTCCATCAAAAAAATATTTTTTAACAAAAATAAAATTCTCTTTCTACTCACTTTGATCGACAGATCAAACATGGATACCAACAATTTTACAGTTCTAATTTAACACAATGGACGATGGGACGCATCGGTATTTGTGATAAATCACGATTAAATTGATATTTTTTTACGTGATTATTTTATTTAATATATTAGGAGTTTTTTTTCATGATCGTTATCTTATAATCTATTATGTTGGGTATATGTTTTTATCTTATAATCTGAATTAAGGTCGTTTTTAAATCACTTTTATAGATTGAATTTGGGTATATTGAGTGGCGTGATATTTTTTGGTATTTATTCATTGGTTTAATTTGTAGGATTTTGTTGTTTAGTATAAAATTCATATTGCGTGATTCTGCTTTGGTAAATGGTTTGGTGAAACGATGGTTTTATGGTTTAGTATAAAATAATTTTTTTTAATTTTTTTGGGTAGATTATTAGGTGTAATTGATAGTGTACATGGTATGATGATTTGGTGTAATTGTTATTTTGTATTATGTTTTTATAAACACCAGAAGTTATAGTTTTTGAAGTCATAGTTTTTTTGTGTGTGAGTGTTATCTATTAGATCGTATAAAAAATAAGCATTGATGATTAATATTTGGTAAATAATTTGATGTTAATGATGGTATATTTAAATACATTTATTAAACGTAAGATTCAGTGAATTTTTTTGTATAACATTAATTGTAATTGATCATTGCACTTGAATATCTTTTAGGTCATATCTAAACGCCATAATTCGAGGATTTCTTTTTATATGTGATCAGATGTAATTAGTATCTTTTAGGCCTTATATAAATACCATAATTTGAGAATTTATTTTGCTGTTTGATTTGGTGTAATTGGTATCTTTTAGGCCTTATATAAACACAAACTTTCAAGCTAATATTTTGGTAAATTTAGTATTTTTTGGTAAATGATTTGGTGAAACTGATGTTGTAGAAAACTAATTTAGGTCGTCAATCATTTTGTATACCAGCATGATAACCATTTTGTATATCAGCATTATTACCATTTTGTATACCAGCATGATTACCATATTGTATACCAGCATGATTACCATTTTGTGTACCAGCATGATTACCATTTTTGTATACCAGCATGTTTGCCTTGCGAAAGCACTTGGGATATTCCATCGCATGTTTCGGAAGAGGTAATGTTACCACCAATTGCAAGAAAGAAACCAGGCAGACCACCAAATAATGATCGTAAGAAGGGATTCAATGAACAAAAATGCAATAGAAGTAAAGTCACTTGTAGTAAATATGGTACTCTCGGGCATAACAAGAAGACTTGCCCCAAATTTTCAGATCAGGCTTAACAATAGATTAGGCTTAACAATAGTGTGTTGTTTTTATTTTGTTTTTACTTAAAACATTATGTAGTTGAAACTTTTAATTTTATGTTGGTAGGATGAATCGTATTACCGGTGTATTGAATGATATAACATTCATGTTTGCGAGTTTTGAACTTAAGTTGTCTTTTTATGCACAAAATCATATATGTAAATGGTTATGAACCAATTGTAAATTTTAATAAATGAAAATAACTGTGATTTCTATAATATTGGTGTAGTATTCAAAAGTTATTATCTATTACATGATATTGGTGAAATTATCATTGTAAGGTTGGTGTGTATTCCTATCCTTACGATATTAACACAATTGTGGTATATAAACCTCCGTGTGTATTTCTATCCTTACGATACTGTTGAAAGAAGTTGTGTCAAAGATTATAATTGGTTTCCGATCTTTCTTCTTTGAAGTATCTTGATATTTCTTATGCGAACCTTTCTTTGGTAACACATTGGCTTGACTCTATTATCCTCTGTGTGTATTCCTATCTTAAGGATTCTTATTATATATGATCACTGGCAATGTTCCAGCATCTATTAAGCAGCTTTCACGTTTGGAAATTTGGTACTTGGGAGAGAATAAACTGAAGGGAGCCTTGCCTTCGAGTAGGTTTACCTCTTTGGTCAAATTTGACACATTTAGGGTGTGTTTGGTACAAAGGAAAATGTTTTCCTAGAAAATGATTTCCTGGAAAACAAGTAGATTTTTGACTTATTTTCTCATGTTTGGTTGGTGATTAGAAAAGTTTTTTTAGTGTTTGATTTATGAATGAAAATTGTTTTTGAGAAAATATCTTTTATTTTTACTAGAGAGTAGAAAATAATTTTTGAAATTGAAAATTTTTTTAAAAAAAACTTAAATATTTTTTTTGGGGAGGTGGGGGCTGGTAGGGGGGTTGGCCGGGGTGGGGGGTGTTTGAGGGTAGGGGTGAAAAAATAAATTTTTGAAGTTGAAAATATTTTTTAAAAATAAACTAAAATTTTTTTGGGGAGGTGGGGGGCTGGTAGGGTGGGGAGGTCGAGGGTAGGGGTGAAAAAATAAAATTTTGAAGTTGAAAATATTTTTTAAAAAGAAACTTAAACATTTTTAGGGGGGTGGGGGCTGGCGGGGAGAGGGGAGGGTAGGGGTGAAAAAATAAAAATTTGAAGTAGAAAATTTTTTTTAAAAAACAAACTTGAATTTTTTTTTTTTTGGGGGGGGGGGTTGAGGGGCTGGTAGGGGGGGGTCGAGGGTAGGGGGTGGGGTGGGCTAAGAAAATAAAAATTTGAAAATTGGAAATATCTTTTAAAACAGTTTTTAATTTTTTTTTCGCGGGGGGGGGGGGGGGGGGGGG
>JAJONR010004346.1:0-74665 GCA_029582245.1 Solanum etuberosum
GTGGAAGTTATTAAACTTTGGTTGAGGGGAAAGTTGGATATGCAAATGATGGATTTCTAATGGCTGATAGCAACATGATAAATGAAATTACAAAACTTGTAAATGTACAATGATTGGAACGGAGGATTAAACTTGGTTTTAGGAATTGAGCTAGAAGTATGCCGTGAAGTTGTCGAGTTTCAATTAAATATCCCAGTTGGGGCATTACGGTGGGCGTGGACATGTTTAAGATTTCAAGTGAAGTATGGGTGAACTGTATATATTCTGCTTATCTATGTCTTAAAGTCCATGGGTGCTTTACTTGCAATTGGTTTCCCTCTAGTTGCCTGTGACTTCTAACTCCTTTACTTTTGATAAGTTACATAATTTTTTCCAATGGAACATTTCTTCATCAAAAGGGTAAATAATTTATTAATAGTGTGACTTCCAACTTATATGTTGCTTAATATAGTCTACAGACAGTCTCTTCCAATTCTTACTTTTCTGATGAGTGGTAAAAGTGGTCTTATTTCTGTATGTTTACAAGCAGGATTAAGACTATTATGTGCTTTGTTTTTCACTTAAGTCCTGTTAGCAAATTTGTTCCAAATCAGTGCTTAAACTACTGTGTATAATGCCTTATGACGCAATTAACTGCTTGTGCTGTACTACTGGTGGCTCTTATACAGTGATAACTGATATCAATGACTCATTAACCTATATTGACTTTTGAGTAGGGGTGGAAAGGGGATACAAATGATAGGGAAGCGTAAGGAGGTATTTTGTCGTTCGTTGGAGTAAGCAAGTAAAGTTAATGCCTTTCAATTCCTTTGACTTTTTCAAAGGTTACAGATAGAGGTATAATGTGGAAATTCTAATTGGTCTCGGTGGTCCTTTGCTGAGATCCAGGCCTTCATTTCATCTTCATGATTCAAGTCTTACATAATCAACATCCGTCTCTCATCCTTGCTCCCCCCCCCCCCCCACCCACCACACACACACACATTGTTTGCAATCCTCCCTTTCTAAGGAAGTTTCAGTTTTTCTGGAAGATAGGAAACAGATAATGTTGCGTGAACCCCTTTTTCCCTTTGATGTAGTATAACCAGGATAGATCTAGCCTTGTTTAACAGGGGAGTCAACTGACACCCCTTCACCAAAAATTACACTGCGTAGATGGGTTAAAATACTCCTAAAAACTTCATGGGGCTTCTTCGTGGTTTTACTTTTTTATATTTAGGATTCCTTACTGAAAAATCTGGCTCCGCCATTGGTATAAGAATGTAAACGTATATGCTGGGATCTTACTAGTGGCAGGTGGTTAAGATGTTTCTATAAGCAGACTGTTTTTGTTGAAATCTCAATATAGGTCAGGATTCTAAGGCAGTTAGATTGAGCTTGGTAGTAGATCAGTAGTACTACTTTACTTGGTGCTTGTGTATGCAATCATGGCTGCTAATTGAGTAGAAAGCCCACCTATTGTGTTTACTTTACTGCTTAACTTGTTTCTTTGGTCTCTTGTACTAACAGCACTCTCTAGGATGGAGAAAGTTGGAGAGAACACATTGCAGAAGGTGCACCATAGATGTCGGCGGAGGAAACAAGATTGTAGAATGGTGATCCCTTGAGGTTTGCTGATGTTGATGAGTATGATTTTGTCACTATTATTGATAGCCGATTCCAAGATTTTGCCAGTGATACAATCGCGTAATTCATGAGCAGAACCTTTTTGGGTTTGACTACAGAATCTGCTGCTGTAAATATGAACAAATGATGTTAGTATTATTCATGTCTTATTGTCATGCTCCCCCATGATGTTCACCATGGTAAGTTTTGGTTGGGGATTAGACAAGTTAGTCTGTTGTACTATTTAAGGGGTCATTTGATAGTGTGTAAGAATAGTGTTGAATATGACGTATTAGTAATACTGAGATTATTTTTTGTTGTGTTCTATTTGGTTTGGTATATTAAACATAACATCCATCTCATAATTTCTAAAGAAAATATCATCACAAGTACGATGAAAGGATGTGGAGTGCATTAAAACGCCTTGCATTGCTAGTACCAAGATTATCTCTTTGGGAATTCAAGATTAAACTTGACTGTTATTTCCAACTATTAACCTTAATACTAGTAAGAAAATGTTCTTAGGTATTTTTATTTTATTGATAGTAAGAAAACATATTTTTTCTTAATCATAAGAAACAAATGAAAAAAGAAATACAAAATATATACTTATTGTTGTTAATTCTTTTACTTTCTTTTTTAAAAATAAATAAATCTTTAAAGAAAACATAAATGGTTCATCGAATCGTAAAAAATATCATAAAACGATTGTATTTCAATATTTAATATATATTTGATTTTTAAAATCTATCAATAGTAGCATTTGAATCTTGATAGATGGTACTAATTTCCGATTAACGAGGATACAAACACAATGCACATACCTTCCAAACGTAAGAAATTACATAGAAAGAACATAATGTACATACCTTCCAAACTTAAGAAATTATATAAAACACAATGTACGTACCTTCCAAACTTAACAAAATTACATAGAAAAAACACAATGTACATATCTTCCTAAGGACCTTAATCATAAAAAAATTAAATATAATAATAATGAATCAATGCACAAGTTTTGAGCTCTTGTCAATACTTCCTCAAACTAACTCATTAAAATTCAAGAGCCATCTTCATTGAGCTATGCTTTTACTACAATAATAATAATATAAGGAAAACACTATTTCAAATATAACATAAAAAGAATAATTTTAAATAGGAGTTTTATAAAATAAAAAAATATTAATTTATATAGACTAAAATAAAAGAATCTTTAAAGAAAACCTAAACAGTTCTCTGCACAATAGTATTGTTTTAAAATATAGGAAGTAATAACCAAGATCTATCTTGATTATGATTACATTAATGTATAGAAATGATCTATTATCACCAAAAATTATAATTAAACGATAAGTACTCCTCCATTCTTAAATATCTTGAATTCGAATACTAAATATGAGTCACGTTTGACAGATTTTTTTTTTTTATCCCCAAAATGGAAGTCTTTAATATAAATTTAAATTAATCCGACATTCAAAACATATACTCAATTAGTGGAACCCCAAAAATGGTAAGCATATTAAGCGAGCCCCAATTATGGAGACCACCTTTAATAGGAATCTCTAGCTTTAAAGTAAAAATTTTCGATGTGAATCCGAATTATCCCACTTTTGAGAGTGACGCTATTCAACACAAATCTGAATTACTAACCCCAAAATTAAGTACCACATTAGTACCCTCAAACAAAAGGATTTTTTTTTTTTTTTTAAAGATCTTGTCTGTCTCGTGTATCATATGACCGATATTATATGCTTACTCCTAAATTATTGTTTTGCAGATAGCAAGTTGAAGCTCCTATTTGATCTCAATATCAGGCAAGTAATCCGGTGGTGCTCATTCCATGCACGTCTTCTTCTTCTCCTTCTTGTATATTCCCACCACATTTCTGTAAACTACTATTCACAAATTAGTTCAAGACCCCATTTTTATCCCTTTTTTTCAATCACAAAACGGTCCAATATGGAGCAAAATGGATATTGATAGTTGTATATGCCTATATGGTAAGTTCCCCATCGACCCATTTGCAAATCTTGGATTTATTCTCTGACCCTTTTCGTTTTTTCTTGTGTTCCAACAATCTTGGAATCTGTGGCAGTGTTTTATGCGTATTTCTTTCATTTTTTGAGTAATTGAAATTACAAGTATGAGTACAAAATTTTGATTCCTTTTAAGCTATGTATTGAAAGTCAACTTTTCAATTGTGTATTGTGGTTGATGATTGAGTACACAATTTGCTTTCTTTTAAAGCTATATTTTGGAAGTCAATTTTTCAATGGGTATTGGAGCTGATGGATGGGTGCTTTGTAATTGAATTTTGGATATTTGGGGTGTAGAGTAGAGATGTTCTAGTTTTGTTCACTGTCTTTTCGCCTAAATCTGTGTTTCCATGTCTATTAATCATTGGTTTTCTTGAACTGAGGTCTATCGGAAACATTATCTCTACTATTTGCAAGGTAGGGGTAAGGTGCGTGTACACCCTAGACCCCACTGGTGGGATTACACTAGGTATGTTGTTGTTGTTTGTTATTTATGTCTATTTACGGGTAATAGCTTAAGTGTTCCTAATTCTTGAGTATTGCATTTTCTGATATAAAGGTACACTTGAAGAAAGTACTTTCTTTTTCTGTATTTGGTGACCGTGCTCTTCTTGTCCATATAAATGAGTTCCATTCTAGATTCATCTTTTGTTTTTCTTTCTTGATGTACTGTTTTTCTCTTACTCTTTACGTTTTCCTTGTGTTTCAACAACTTTGGAATAAGTGGCAGAGTGTTTTTGTGTATTTCTTACCTTTTTGAGCAATTGAAATTAGAAGCTGAGCACAAAATTTCCTTCCCTTTTTAGCTATATATTGGAAGTCAACTTCAAATGTGTATTGTGGCTGATGGGATTTGGGTGTAGATATGTCCTAGTTTTCTTCACTTCCTTTTCCCCTAAATTTATCTTTGGATGTCTATTAATCATTGAAGTAAGCTATGGGCCCATGGCTAATAGTTTAAGTGTTCCCAATTCTTGAGAACTGGATTTTCTGATACTTGGAGAAAATACTTTCTTTTTCTGTATTTGGTGACCATGCTCTTAAGGACTTGTAGTCCATATAAGTGAATTATTTAGGTGTCTATTAATCATTGAAGTAAGTTATGGGCCCATGGCTAATAGCTTAAGTTTTCCTAATTCTAGAGGATTACATTTTCTGATGTAAAGGGACCTTAAAAGAAGCTTTTTTTGTACTATCTGACCATGCTCTTGTAGTCCATATAAATGAATTCCCATTTTGGGTTATCATAACTTTCTTTTATTCTTGTATTCTCTGTAAAGACTCTATTTTTATTCGTAACGTGGAAGAAATTTATAGAAGTTTGGCGTTTATGTAGTAGATAGGAGAGACAATAATTGCAGTGATTATTGAACAAAGTTAACCATGGTTCTTGTAGCACTTTTTAAGTTTTGTATCTCCTTGAATTCTCTGTGTAGTAACTTCTTTATATTCGGACTCCCCTTACTGAAAATCCTGGCTCCATCACTGCCTAGATTAGTGTATGAATGGTATTGGAAGTCTTTGGGTTGTCATGCACCTTTCACACAATTAGGACCACATGAAGGAAAAATGACGAACCAGAGAGTTCTGGTGCCCTGAAAAAAGTGCAGTTTAGTTGTGAATTCAGATTGTTTAATTTCTTAGTGTTTGATCACCAGCAAGTTTTCTCCAGAATTAGGAAGGATAATGCATTGCAGCATTTCTGTTTTTAGAAACTAGTGGAGTTGACGTTATTACAAGCATTTGCGTCATAGAAATAGAACAAAATCTTCCAAAAGCCAAAAAATATAATAATTAAAGGCAAGATTAAGGAAAAATGATAAATGTGCTGATTAATGTCATAGTTTTCTTTTCTATTTGGATCATGTCTAACTCCTTTTGTTGGAGAATTTTGCTTTATTAAACTCCATGAGAGTGTCACTTGGGTTCCAATAGTTCCTACAAACAACATGATTGAGAGAACTGATTACAGAAAGATTTATGGAGATACTCTAATTCTTAAACTATTGGTATACTTACTACACAACTAGCATCTTAGGAGTAATTGTTAAGGAAGGAAAATAAGTTGCTGGCAATACCCTGAATTTAAGTCTAAACAAGGAAAGTGAGGTACTGATGTGATCACGAGCGGAGCTTCTAACCTATAGGGGAGAATTTAAGGGAGAAGACACTTGAGGTGCACTAGAATTGAGATGTTGTCTGGGAGCAACTTATGTGCTGTCAATAAGGCAAATATGGTTGCCAATGCCATTTCAGGAAATGTTAAATTGGGTGATATTGTGCTGGCATCATTCTTGGAGGGTTACCGATCTCTACTTCAAACGTCCAAGACACGTGAACCTTGATATTAGCATGAATGGTAGAGTCAATTGGTCAAGCACTCATTTTCACTGTTTTCCTATGCACGGAACTTGGCTGTTTTGGGCTAGATCGTAGTTGTAATTGAACAAGAACTCAGAATAATTGACAGAATTACGGCATTCATCTTTCACTAGTTGATTGTTTTGCTCGTCACTCCAATGATTTGATGTTGAGACACACGTAATGTTAGTCCTAGGCCCAAGGACCCTTGATGAGAAAGTCAACACTGGTATTTGCCTTTAATATTGGTGGGTATCTTAGCTCAGCACTGGCATAAGCCACTGTAGATATCTAAGGGTGTGAGCTGTGGCCTGGGCTACCTTATGCCTCTTCACTCTTTGGGTTAGAAGAGGCGAAAAATTTCATCAAGTAAAAGATTAAGTTAAGCCATGTGGTCCTTTAATCAAATCGTTGTGCTGTCCTGAGATATAAGCTTGTAAGCTTCTTCTCAGAAAGCTACTGGTGTAATTTGTTACAAAGCCCTTCTATATTTTAATTTCTATCTGCACTTCTCTCTTTCACGATGTCTAATGTCATCAACAATAACATACCCAGTGTAATCCCACAAGTGGGGCCTGGTGAGGGTAGGATGTACGCAAACCTTATACCACAATTTCATCATACACTTGAATTGATTAATGAAATGTTGAGGAAGGCAAATTCATGCTTGTCTCTGTTGGTGCCAAAATGCTTGCTCTTGTACAATTAACTTGCAAATTAGTCTGAGTGATCAAATGGCTTTCTTATGTAATTGGACGTACTTTATTTAATAATATTAAAACTTCATAATGCACATGTTTATGCTACATCTGTCCCCTTGTGTACTGACTTAGTGCACGGGTTTTTGTGGTCTGAAGTGCAAAAGAAACTCTTGGGGATCTTTTTGTATATATATGGTGCTATGTATTCTTCAGATTGCTACTATTGTTGCTTGATGTAATGAGAACTGTATTAAGACTGTCATTGGACTTTAATTATCAACAACTGTTGCACAAATGGCAGGTCCGCATCCATCCGAAAGAATAATCTTTCTGGGGCTTGAACTGTGAAGGGAAAAATATTTATCAAGATGGCCTCGCTGGGAAACTATACCACTGACAGCACCAATGGACATTCAAATATCCTTAGACATGAAAAATGTGATGCTTATTTACTTATCCATCTAGAAACGGCTCTTGGTGAAGGCTTTCGAACTTTCTTGTATTTTTTGGGTCTTGCCTATTGCTTTATTGGATTGTCAGCTATAACTGCTCGGTTTTTCCGGTCCATGGAGAGTGTTGTTAAGCATAGTCGGACTGTAGAGACGATAGATCCTCTCACAAACACAAAAGTTGTCAAAAATGAAAAGGTGTGGAATTTCACAATTGCAGACATCACTCTACTGGCATTTGGGACTAGCTTTCCACAGATCTCGCTAGCTACAATTGATGCAATACGAAATATTGGAAAATTATATGCTGGAGGTTTGTTGAGGATTTTCTTCTCTGCATTCAGAATCTTGACTTAGTTTGTGTTATAATTTTTCTTCTTATTCATAATACGACGTTAGAAAGCGTGGCATCAAATTTTCAGATTCCTCTCTTCTTCATAATTTTAGTTTGTGTTACAATTTTTCCTTTTCTTGAGGTTTGCCATATAATTATATGCTCGTTTAAGAAAGCATGGCATCAAACTTTCAGTTTCCTCCTCCTATTTTTTCAAATGTAGCTAGCCAAACTTTTCTAGTTGTAATGAATACTAAAGTGAGCCATTGATGTGTGTGTGTTTAGACCGTCTTATGATGTCTGGGAAAGATGCACTTTGAGAGATATTTGTCCCCACTTATTGTGCTTGTGGTGATCTCCTCTTGGACATAGTTGAGTGAAGGAGGCGAATAAACGACAAGCCACAACTACAAGATGTCAGGAAGTATTCCTCACCAATGATGTCCCTACACTCTCCCGCCCTCTGTTAAGGAACCTTAAGACTTGACAATGAAATAGTTGACCTTCTAATGATTTTATCTTTGAGTAACTCTCAATATTATTGAGTTCACTAAGGATATTGATTTTTACAGAGTAAAATAGACCTTTCTCTTTTAAAAATCTTCTTGTGCTTATATTAGTGGTTACTAGTTAATATGTTCTTCACCCCCATGATGTTAGTCTCTGAAGTCATGGAGTACAAATATATTCCATTTTGACCATTAAAATAGAAAACACCAAATATTAATGTCTGCAACCTGTGAATGACAATGAGTTACTGGAACCTTAGGAGATGCTGAGATAATGACTATGAAATCAATAGTTGATCGGTTAATATTTATATAAAAAAAATTAATATGTTGATATACTTTATATTATGGCCAGTATTATATATAGTTCCATGAGTTATCTTTTCCCTTTTTCTTTTCTCTTTTGAGAAGATAGAATGTGAGAATCTAATTTCCGTTGGAAAAATTTGCTCGTACCTGTTGTCATAACATTTATGTATAATGCATCATTTCTACTAGATACCAGAAAATTTCCTGAATCTTGGACACCCGTTGTCTTGCTAATACACCCTTGCTACAATTCGACTTGTCCAGGTTTAGGTCCGGGAACACTCGTTGGATCTGCTGCTTTCGATCTATTTCCAATACATGCTGTTTGTGTGGTGGTTCCTAAAGCTGGAGAATTGAAGAAGATATCAAATATTGGAGTCTGGCTTGTTGAGCTCTTTTGGTCCTTTTGGGCCTACATCTGGCTGTATATAATTTTAGAGGTTATCTGCTCACATTTTTTCCATGTACATATTCTTCATTTAAATTCATCTATTTGGCTGACTCTTTCTTTTTGATGAGTAGTTTTGGTTTTGACTCTTACCTAGCGGCTAGCGCAAGGGTTTTTCTATGTTAATCTTTCTCTGAAAGAAGTCTTCTATATTTTGTTGTCTTTTTTTTTTTTTGATAACCTTGGTGTCTGGGCCACCTTTGAGACCTCATGGTGCTCACAACCCACTTCTAGTTTGTTCATCTTCTTTCACTGCTTAGGGAACATAAATGATATGCAGTCCTGACTAATCATCCTGGTAGCAGGGTGTGCTTGATTAACTTAATTTGAGGAATATTGTATTACCAAACTATTGGATGAACCTAAACCCCATCAAGCTGCTACTTATCAATACTTAATGCTGCTGCAAACCTATAAACTGGCCTTTTTCTCTAGTTACATCATATGGTATGACATAATCATTGAGTTCTTTGAAAATTAGAGAAAGATTATCATCGTAGTTTCTACTTGTGAAAGCTCGCTGACGAGCATCATGCAAGCTAACAAGCATAACGTAAAACTTTCTTTGATGTCTTTTGCTTCATTTATTCTTTGAATCTAATCACTAATGCCACTTTGGAAGGGAGGACCATACAAGATATTTTAGTTAACTTGTGGATAAATGTTAATTCACTACTGTATTTCTTTTTCAAACCTGCTTTGAATTGTTTTACTTGAGCCGTGGGTCTTTCAGATTTAGCCTCCCTGTCTTGACAAGGCTGGGGTAAGGTCTATGTACACACCACCCTCCCTAGACCCCAGTTGTGGGTATACACTGAGTATATTGTTGTTGTTGTAGATAAATGTTAATCATGAATAATAAATTTGTATGACCTTGAAACTCATTTTCTTCTACATCAAGACTAGGAAACTGATGATAAAATATCTTTCTGAAAAAAAAACTGATGATAAAATATTGCATTTTTCCTCATTGATGAAATGTGAGTAGTCCATTAATGAAATAATACGTGTCTTAGGCCTCTTTCACCTCTTGACAATAAAACAAACACTCTGTTATTAACATCTTGTTTATGAACATAATCGACTTTGTAGGTGTGGGTCCAGGGGTTTTGTATCTTTATGGGAGTCTATTTACCAGTGTTTTAATTTGAGCTATCAGATTTACCTTATTGATGAAATGTGCATGATGCGATAATGAAAATGTAAATGTCTTAGTCCTCTTTCACTTCTTCACAACAAAACAAGTATTCAGTTAACGATATCATATTCCTGTATTATTTACCTTGTGTAGGTGTGGACTCCAAACGTTGTAACTTTGTGGGAGTCTATCTTAACAGTGTTGCAATTTGGGCTATTGCTGATACATGCCTATGCACAGGACAAACGTTGGCCCTATTTGTCCCTTCCTTTGTATGTATTATGTTTATTATCATAAATTTGTAGTATCTCCATTCTCTAGTTGAAGTTTGTTTCAGATTTTTTTTTAATTTTCTGTTGAGTTCCCCACATCGCTATTAAGGGATGGGAAGATCTCTTTGTATCCTCACTTCTTGAGCTAACGTTTGGGGTTGAGTTAGGCCCCTGATCCATTTTTTTAATCCTGGAATCAGAGCTATGCCCATCCCAAATTCTTTTTTACCGATGTTAGGCCCTATATTATGTTGTCCACACTCCAGTTGGCAGGCCTGGGCGTGCGAAGGGGTATTGAGTTTCCCACATTGGTTTTAAGGGATGGGAAGGTCTCTTTATGGTCTTGGGCAATTCTCACCTCTTGATCTAGCTTTTAGGATTGAGTTAGGCCCAAGGTCCATTTTCTTTATAATTTTCTCATATGGGAAGATGATCTAATTTGTGGATTGTATACTTTCTACCATTTAGAGAAAGAGCTGAGAGGCCAGAGGAGTGGGTGCCTGCTGAGGTTGTTAAATATAGGCCTCTTGACAAGGTTCATGAGCCACACTCGGAAGTATCTCAAGTTGGTGAAGAAGAAAATAGCGGAATTGTTGATATATTCTCCATTCATTCAGGAGAGGGGACAGGTAATTTCAAGAAAGTGATGCGTTGTTTTATCTGGGATATCCAGGTCTTCTTAGTTTATGTGATACAATTTCACTAGGTACAACGTTTTGAAAGCTAATTTGAAATGTGTTTATATTAGTCAGAGTAAATGAAAATAGTGAAGTGATTTGAGAAGTTAGTTTGATTAGGAGAGCATTATATGACAGTTATTTGAATTGTTAAATGAATTTTAGTTCTTGAAAAGAAATTCAATGTTGTATAGGATATTATTATTTGCAGAAATGCATCACATTTTGGGACTTTCTAAACTTGAGAAGTGTTTGAATGGAGGGGTTATTATAATTAGTATTAGTGTTGAGTTTTGCTTCTCTTAAGGATTTGCAATATAAGTATAGTAGAATTATAAGGTGCAGTCGTTAAAAGGGCGGAATGTAATATGTGTCAGTTGGTGTTACATGTGCAAGGAGGTGGGTGGAGGATGTGGATCATCTTATTCTACATTGTGGGTTTACTATGAGGTTATGGTGGGATATGTTTAGGTGGTTTGACACTCCATGAGTAATGCCAAAAACTGTGAAGGACTTGTTGTTTGGTTGGAAGAGTGGGAGAAGGAGAAGAAGACGAAGGGCTTGGAACGTGGTTCCACTTGCTTTAATGTGGGAGGTTTGGAGAGAGAGAAATAGGAGAGCTTTTGAAGGAGTAGAGTCGAGTTTCTCTCAGTTGAGGAGTAGTCTCTGTTCCCTTATTTTCTTTGGTGCACACAAGAAGTTCCTTGTGGTATAGATGACTGGGTATAGTTTGTAGAGAATCATTTCTCTTTGTAGATTATTCTCCTTTTAGTATACCCCATGTATACGGCCAGTTTATGAATCAAAAGATATTTACTTGATAAAAAAAGGTGCCCCCGTAAAGAGATTTCTTGGAAAAGTTTCAAGTAAAGGACAGATAGACAGACAGGCATTAAAATGAACAAGATAAAATTTCATTGCTGGTACTTGGGAGAGTAATAAATAATGATAATTCAATGTAGTTGCATAACACAAGTAGATATAGAATTATTGATGGTTATCAATTTGAAACATTGAGAAAAAGGATTTTATCTTCTCTCTGCAAGTAACTTTGGTCTGACAATTCTTTTGTAACAACAGGTCATTTTTATCGAAACTTAGCCGGAGAAGATGTCGCTGAATCGTCCACGCCGAATAATGGCAATATCATTCCTGAAGAATCTGATATCCTCTCAATTTGGAAGCATCAATTTGTGGATGCTCTCATGGTACTGTTATCTTAAACCGTGTTAATATGTTTTTTATTTTATCTCACAGTGACTGAGATATTATTCTGATACAAACTGTCATGTGTATATGTCATAGTATAAACAGTTCTCACTTTCTATAGCTACTGGGACTCCTTTGCTAAATGTGGAGCGGATAATTACTCCATTCTACTGTGCTATGTGCTTGTCCTAGTTTAACCAGTTTTTAAACTAATGCCCAGTGTTATCAAAAGCGAAAAGCGCAAAAAAGCTCTAAGGTCCGTTGCGGCTTTAAGCACAAAGCACAAATAAAGTGTGGGCTTTAATGAAGCAACTGGAGAAAATATACAAATATATATATATATGTTTAGTCCAAGACTAATAATAATAAGCATGAATAACAAATATATTGACAAAAAAAATTGAAATAAATATTGTGATAAAGAAAAATATCAATTGTATAGTGTCTCCTAAGGAGGAGACACTCATTGGCAAGAAAAAGTATGTCTTAGAGCCTTGATGGCAACACTAAAGTGCACATTAAGCGAGCTGTTTTGCACCTCACTTCAGGGCTTAAGCATGTCTTTGACAACACCGACTTGAAATGACTTTCCAGTGATGCTGTGTTTAGTTACTACCCAATGTTCATGAACTTAAGTAGGCATGAAAATGGGGTGGATGTATAAAGCTTAACACTTAGCACTACTATAATGTTGTTCATTTGATAGTTATTCAAAATAATCTGACTCTAATTCAGACCGTTACTCTTACGAGTTACAGTAACAATCCTATCCTGTTCCACACCCTTTACTTGATGGATTAATGGGGTTGTTTGTTAATCTTTTCAGTTGGAGAGTACAGAATCCAGAAAATTGAATAATATATACCTACGCGTTGCAAGAATTTTCTGGCAGTTGCTTCTTCTACCGTGGAAGCTTCTTTTTGCGTTTGTGCCACCGTATCAGATTGCCCATGGGTGGATTGCTTTCATATGCTCTTTGATATTCATCAGTGGAATAGCTTATGTAGTGACAAAAATCACAGATTTGATAAGCTGTGTTACAGGTTTTCACCCTTCAGATTATTAAGTGCTTTTTCAATGATCATAAATGTTCTTGCTCGACCTAAGAGTATACATTGTACACAATGTACCTGCAGGAATAAATCCTTACGTCATTGCATTCACAGCTTTGGCAAGTGGAACCTCATGGCCTGATCTCGTGGCCAGCAAAATTGCTGCAGAACGACAACTTACAGCTGACTCTGCCATTGCTAACATTACCTGCAGGTTTCTTTATCAGTCAACTATGCCCTTAACCTATTACATATTACATTAATAGAAGGCATGCCAAGTCCATAGAGATTTGGCAAATTGCGTTCATTGTTTTCCAATTTTCATTTTCCCTTTTTCCGAATCTCACTGAATAGCAATTTAGGCGGTATAAAAGTTCGTCAAGTTTATTTTTTCCCTTATTAACAAGGTAAAAGACTAAGGGGTCGTTTGGTTGGAGGGATTAGGAAAATGACTCCAGTGTATAATTCCGAATAAAATAATATGATGTTTGGTTGGAGTGATTAGGAAAAGAAATAAACTCACCATAGCTAAGTGCTATGTTTGGTTGGCCATATAAGAATATATAATCCGTGCATAATAACTTTATGCTGTGTTTCGTTGGCTGTAGTAAACGATTCTCCCATTAAGTTATATGTCATTCAATGTATTATCTTGTGCGGGATAATGTGTGGAATGAGAATGCGTGCATTAGCAGTACGTAGATGAACCAAACGACCCCTTAATACAGTAGTTGGCCAATGCTTAGTAATTCACGTAAGTTGCACCTTTTTATTAACTTAATTTATTTATCTCTCATAATCATTATGACCAAAACCAGAATGGTAGGAAATGTGAATTTTGATATTGTCATTCGTTGAAACAAGATATTCTGGTGTCTGACCTAGTATTTTTATGTTCTTCGTCCTTGTAGCAATTCGGTGAACATCTATATAGGCATTGGCGTACCCTGGCTAATCGATACACTGTACAACTACATTGCATACAACGAGCCATTGCGAATAGACAATGCAGAAGGACTAAGTTTCTCTCTGCTTGTTTTCTTCTCTACTTCTGTAGCCTGCATCGGTGTTTTGGTGTTTAGACGACTCACTATCGGTGCTGAGCTTGGCGGGCCAAGAGTTTGGGCATGGGTGACTTGCATATTCTTCATGTTGTTATGGCTTATATTTGTTGTGCTATCTTCTCTCAGAGTTTCTGGTATTATATAACAATCTCAGTCCAAATCATTCTTAAAAAGGGGTAATTTGTATACTCATTGTATCTATCGATGGATATTGGTCTGAGACGGGTTTAAACGACAATCTGTGGTCGATTCTGACTTGCTTGGGATTGATAGTAGTTGTTATTGTTGTATTGTATTTGATTAATGGATATTGGACTGAGATGGGCTTAAATGGAGCGATATGGAACAGTGAAGATTTATATGGTCGATTTCGACTTGCCTAGGATCGATAGTAGTTGTTATTGTTGTATTGTAATGATCGATGTAATGTAGCCTTGCACACTTGCAAGATGCATAAACGCACTCACTTATGAATTTTGGTGAAGTGTTAATTTTTTATATTCATTGTATTGATCGATGGATATTGGATTGAGACTGGCTGAAATGGACGATATGGACAATGAAGATTTATATGGTCTATTTCAACTTGCTTCGGATCGATAGTAGTTATTATTATTGTATTGTAATGATAGATGCAATATATATTAAAGTTGCCAAGTATTACATATAGTTATGTACCCTTATACACTTGCACTCACTTGTGAACTTTTGAAAGAAAAAGGGTAAATTTATACAACCGAAGGATATTGGATGGATCGAGACAGACTTAAATGGAGCGACATGGACAGTAAAATTTTATATGGATCGACTTTAACTTACTTGGGATGGATAGTAGTTGTTATTGTTGTATAGTAATGATGGATGTAAATAAAAGTTGTCAAACATTATTTACATACATAATATCTAAAGAGTAAGCAAAACATATCATATCAGTTATTACAGGTTTGTTATATTCTTTTTTGCACTAATATGTAATTAATAAGATAAATGGATAATTATGAATAAACATAAGATTACCTATGTAAAGAAGAAAAAGATCAACTACCCACCATGTGTAATAAATTTTTATTTAGTTAAAAATGATAATATTTCATACTAATATTAATTTAATCTAATTCATGAAAAGGAAGAAACTATATTATAGTACATATGCTGGCTGTTAGTATAGCAAGAGGGGCCAAAATCCAAATAAATAAACATATTCACAAGAATATTATTGTGTCTAATATTCTCTTCATCAGATTCTTATTTGAGTTAAAAAATCACTTAATATATATAAACAAATTTATCCATAACGCACTAAGCTATCTTATCCATAGTTCATAAACTAAAAATCCTAATTCCACTTCTATGCATAATAGGTCTCAACTTCGAGTTCCTCTAGATATAAAAATTGTCTTTATCAAGAAGCGTTTTACTCCAATATAGAATTTTCTGGCACGAATTTGAATTTAATCAAACTTTAATGCAGATATCAAACATCAGATTAAAAACCAAAATAAAAATACAAATTCTTTCATGATTAATCTCCGTATAAACAATTCGTGTATTATTATAATCTTTGCATTATTAGTATAGGAATTTTTTTTATTTCTTTAAAACTTCTTTAGTAATCAACTTTAATCATTGGTATCATGCCACTAATGTACTCTATACTTCTAATTAAGTTGTGAGAATTAAGTTAGCTTAACCTTATCATTATAAGAAAGTTTTATTAATTATCAACTAGAATGTTTATGAACATTATATATATGGCCAGAAGGCTTATACCTCTTTGTTAAGTTTTCCAGCTGTTTTTTTAAATTTAAAATATTTTATTGTTTATGTAATAGCTCGTTATAATATATATATATATCAACATGATAAGTACTCATTTATTCTTAATCAAAGTTCAGAGGGTTTGAGGTTCAAACCTTATTAAGTGCCAAGTATGAAGTCATTTTTTGTTAAAGAATTCGAACATAATTCGAATTTAATCGGATCCCAATACATATCAGAACTCGGATGAAAACTTAAAAGATGAAAAAACTTGTTATAGTTTAGGAATTCAGTTGACTTTTTTTGGGTCAACTACCCACCATGTATCAAAAACTATATTAAAAGGAAAAATGATAATGTTTAATTTGACTAATCTTAATTTGATTGATTAAACTTTTGAAAAAAGAAAGGAACATTAACTTACTGCATAATAATTAATGTGCTGGCTGTTTGCACAGCAGAGGGTCAAATAATTTAATTAATTGCAACCCTTTTTTTTCTTAATTAAAATAAAATGTAGAATCCTTGTTGATTAATCGGTTGTAGATAGCTAATAAGTTTTAAGTGTTAAAATTATATAAATGAACAGTTATATATATAGATAATAGTATTGAAACTAATTATAAGTATTTGACCAAAAAAAAAAGAAACTAATTATAAGTAGATGATGTGTTTGATAAAAAAAATAGTGATCAACTGTCATGAAATATTTATAAAAATTTTATCAATTTGAATAATGATGCATTTCAAAGATTTTATCGTGGAGTGATCAGATGTTTCAGATTCGAATCTCTTTGAATATTGAATTACCTTTATTAGGGAGTGTGTTACCTTGACAAGCATTTGCCGCAACAAGTCGTGTAAACCAAAATCCTATTAATAGATAGAAACACAGCCCAACCAATTCGGCGATGATAGGTGGATCTGGTAATTGGTCTGTTCTGATTCTGAATTCCTTGTAGGGTCAGCTTACCAATCGCTCTATTTTCTCTTTCCTGCCTACAGCTCACGACGTACTTTCCTTTCTTTGAGCGACTGACTTGGAACAGGCCTAAAGTTTCGACACCAAAAAGAGTAGATTATTGGTCAAAGAAACGAGAAAAGTATTGACTAAGAAGTAGACAAGTTGCAATTTGCTTCCAGAATTTTGAAAAGTAAGCAAACGTCGCTACTATGCTACATAAATATTTGTATAACTATAAAATAGTGGGAAAAATAAAAAAATATATCTCCGAATTATCGTAAATGGTATGTAGATACTCTCCGTCATATTTTTAGGATATTGATGCCCCTGCCATCCAAAAATTAGAGCATATATGTCATTCACTCTAACGGAAGACTAAATAGGGATACATTACGCAATCTTATATATGTCGATCCAATATTTAATAAATATCGGGTCAGTGGATAAGATTATGACATGTGTTTGTCCATTGGTATAAATGATATATATGCTTTAGTTTTTGGACGACAGGGACACCAATGTCTCAAAAGTATGACGGAGGGTATCTGCATACTATTTACGATAGTTCGAGATATATTATATAATTTTTCCCTGAAATATTTGGAAGAAAGACCTTTTCACTTTCTTAGAAGCCGATATTAACCCGTCTCAATATACTGAAAAAATACATCTCAGAGATTATTTTATCTCACCTTCTATACGAGACAGTAATTCTATCATTTTAATATAAATTATGAGATAAAATAATCTCTAACATTACCTAATATCACACGTCAAAGGATAAAGTAAATCCTGAATAGCCATATATCAAACGATTCATAAAATTCAAATTCTGTATCCGATTCCGATTAAGATGGCCCTTAGTGGCAACGAACGACCAGACGAAAGACCTTTTCACCTTCTTAGAAGCCGTCATTAACGCGTCTCCATTACACAAACTCTAATAATAACTCGTAAATTTGACTTCTTCTTCCTCCAAATTGTCTATAAATACCTCTCATTCTCACACTATTTTTTCATATCTAACATTTTCCTTCTTTCATTTATACACACAGCTAAGAATCGAAGCGACGCAAAGAGATTTTAAAAAAAAGAAAGATCAAATTTGTTGCTACGGAAGTAATTAAAGTTTCGATTTCTTCCGTTGCAACTTTAATTTAATTTTGATTCGATTGATCGCTTCTATTCTTAGCAATATCAATTACAATGGCTCGTTATTTCTCCAACTGCAAAAATATCTCTGCTTTTGTTGTAGACTCTGTTTCTGTAGCTATTCAGAGGTAAACAAAAAAAATCATTCTTTTTTCTCTATGTTTTATTTTTTTTTCGAGATAAAAAGGGGTTTATCTGAATTTCATTCGGCAGATAATTTCCTTTGTGAAAAGTTATATTACAATAAGTGGAGTTTTGATAAGAAAGTCTTCCTTCTAAAATTTAGAAATACAATTCTAGCTCCACTTTTATATAAATATGAGGTTTATTTTTTTATTTTTTTATTTTTTATTTTATATATATATATATATAATATATATATAGTAGAGGTTGAATCGTAATAACTTTTTCATTTATTTATCTTTTTTTTATATTTTAAATATTTTTCGTAAAAATCCTAATAAAGGATTTTTAGCATATTTGTTATTAATATGTATATGACGATGTTTACGTTATTGTATTTAAATTCTGAATTCGTCTCTAATTATGCAGGCGTGGATACGCAGCCGCATCACAAGGTGGTGTTTCTGGTAGTGTAAGAGGTAGTGGGGCTGTTAGAAGCAATGTGATGGAATCAAACAAGACTTCATGGGTACCAGATCCTGTTACTGGTTATTACAGGCCAGAAAGTCATGCTAAGGAAATTGATGCTGCTGAGCTTAGAAACATGTTGTTGAAGTACAAACCTAGACAAAATTGAAAAAAAAAAACAAAACAATTATAGGATCAAGAATCTCGTTCTCGAGGAGTAGAGACGAATTCAGGATTTGAATGTTGGAGTGCAATTGTTATACTTTTGGAATTATGAGTTCAGAATATAATGTTAGTGGAAATATAGTAATTTCTCACATATTATGTTTGTTTTCCTCATAGGAAAAATGTTGAGTTCAGTTGAATACGTTGGACCTATATTACATGTGTGTCGGGAAGATTTAGGACTCAAATTTTCAACGTTTATGTTTTTACCATTGAATTCATTGTACTTCTGAAAGTATGAGTTCAGGATGTAATGTTAGTAAAAATTATAGTAATTTCTTACATATATGTTTGTGTTTGGTAAAGAAAATAGTGATTTAATTGAACCTATTGCACCTATATTGCATCTGCCTTTGTTGACAGGCAGAGACAGATTCAGAATTAAAACATTGAGTGTTTAGGTTTTCACTTTTAGATATATTGTACGTTTGAAATTAATAATTTAGAATATAATATTAATGAAATTTATAATAATTTTTCACATAAATATATATTATCTATGTGTCATGTAAAGAAATATATTATAATAACTTTTCACATAGATTTTCATATTCATTTTTATTGAAAATTATGTCACATCCAAATTAAAACAGATGGTCACAAGGACATGTCACACCATTGAATCATTCTTATGCATAAATTAGTTGAAATAGTAGTGCATCTTCCAATTACTTCAATTATGGATGCACCTATCACTTTCTTGAATTTGGACAGACATGTTATAAAAAATAATACATAAACCCCCTCATTATTTGATCAAAAATGATTGTTCAGTTTCTATTGAATCTAACACTAAAACATCTTCAGACGATAGATAAGACTAAGCGGAGGAAAAAAGATTTTTCTGTGTGTGAATAAGTGATTGTCGGCTAATAAGCAAAAAAATATCTATCTTTTTACTAAACATGATGAATTAAATAGATTACTATATTAAATGATTTTAGCTTTTATATGTTAACAATATGAAATACTCCACTTTTATTCCATCATATTCACTTATAAATAAATAAAACATATGTGAAATTAGTATTCTGCTAAATAAAGCACGTAACCTGCTATAAAGTTTAAATTATATTTGATAGTGCAAAAGAAATTTTAACATCGTTAATGCCTATATTTTAAATCCGTATTAACTAATCCAATGTCAGAATGAGTGGCCAGAAATTAATAGCACTCAATAATGATCATTCTTGGCTATTAATTAATTAATCTTTTGCCTAATCATCTTCTAGTGTATAAATTAAATTAGTTGAAACAATGGATGTGTATTCAATTACTTTAATATTAGCTTATAGTGCAAATAACTTGAACTCGAAACTTCTAATTAAACATGAAAATGAATATATACTTACCACCTGCTTCGAGATCCAATTAATTCGGGTTAATCACGCTGAATGAAGTGAAACACTCTTGATCAAAGACGACTTTACTAGCAGGTTCAAATTTGTGACTTTTATTCAAAAATAGAATGAAAACTTATTACTCCATTACAATCTTTGATATTATGTCAAAATAGGAAAACGCCACTTGTTGTCCTCTATGATATTGATAAGAATTTCGATGTAACTTTTCTAGTCATACTATAATAGCGTGGAAAAGTGCTAAATAAGACAAGACCTAAATTGACATGTCATCCCAAAATTATATATACTTTCTCTATTCATTTTATTTGTCATATTTTTTTCACCAAAAAGGTATTGTATTAACTTTAGCTTAATCTTTTTTACCATATTAGTCTCTCTCCACACTAATTAAGAATAAAAATGAAAACTAATAACTGATAATTACTATATTTTAATTTTTTAAATAATAATTATTTTGAATCAGTTATTTTTAATAAGCACGATAACTAAAATGAGTCGGAGTGTCAGAGAGAGTAGTTTATCTTTCATTTTCATTGGTGGCGTGAGCTTTTTTGTGTGCAAAAAAAGAGAGTGACAAGTGGAATTAATGATGAAAACAGATTCGTTGAACACAAATATACAACGAACACAACATGAAAAAAACATTTAACATATGAATAAAAAAATAGATAGTTGAACCATGACGTGCACAACTTGTCCAGAATAATACCTAGAATATTAGACACTTAATTATTGTTGTTTCTCGTACCGGAGCGAGTAAAGTAAGTTGAGAATTATGAAATTTCATGTTTAAATTTCAACGAAAGCTAACACTAATTAATAGTGATTTCTTTTCACTTATCTAAGTCTAATGAACAAAGTTATTCGATATCAGTTGTACTGATAAGATATAGCAAGTATTTCATAAAATCAATTAAAGTACGTGAAAAATAACTCGAACACTACAATTATCAAAAAAAAAAAAAAAAGTCATGATGTATTATAATACCAGACACTATTAGTTAGAACCAAACACGTATTTGAACTTTAAATCAAGGTTCATCAATGGCAAATCTGAATAAAAGAAGGAGGTTATAATAGGTCAAACTAGTGTGAAAACAGTTTAATTAAACTACTACGAATTCCTTGAATTTTATACATACAACTATTTATAATTAATCAGAATTGAGGCGTAATTAATTAATCGAATGCAATGAAGAGAAATAGTGACAGCTAGCTTTTATCTTGTCCACTACTATAGTCTAGTATATTATTATATTATACTCTACATTATTGGTTCTAATAGAAAAAAGACAAAATGTATTGCTCATATTTTTATTCATGTTGTATGAAGAAAATAGATGATGCACGTTACGTTTTGTCCTAATTCCCCTAACTTTTAGCTTTAGATATACTATCAAACAAAAAAACCAACTTTTCCATTTATTCAAGCAAGACAAACCCGGGATTTGAAGACTTCGGCTACATCAATATTAGCTCTAAGATAAAAACAATAAAATAGACTCAGATCTCATGGGTGCTTCCTCTAGCTTGTACCAGTAACACAATGGAAAACCTATACTCTTCATGGATATACGGTTAATTATATCTTAATTTACATCAGTTTCTCGAAATAGATATACACATATACACATGATTTTTTTGAAGTTAACGAGTGCACATACACCCCAACCCTATAGGGTGGTTCCGCCTCTGTATACAAGCTTACTTATTCTTAAAATTTAAAAAGAAAAAAATTGAACCAACTACAAGTATGCATTATAGCATATGGTGCATATGCCAATTGAGGTTGGTAACCTCTCTGGCATGAAGTGCTTTACCTTCAAAGTGAATTTTCAATGAGGTAGTTCTGGAGCCCGATAGCACCAGAACTAGACTCGGTGACAAGAGTTGTAACAATAAACGATATTGCTTACACAAAATTCTGCGTACACCACTATTAGACTCTAGGAGGAAGACACAAGAAGCTTTTGGCTTTTGCCTAACATCCTCGTTAACACAATACAATCCACATTTACAACGAGGGCTTTTCTCAAAGCAACATCAATTTTGAATAGAAAGTATAGTTCTGGGATCCCATAGCCCCAGAACTAAACCCCGTGACAAGACGAGTTGTAACAATAAACAAACAGTACTATATGCATAAAATTATGTGTACACCACTGCAAGAGTACTCTACGAGGAAGACACGAGGAGCTTTTGCCTGAACTCCCCATCACCCTCGTTAACACAATGCAATCCACATTCACAACGAGGGCATTTGTCAAAGCTCCTAATAGGAAAATTTGCAGAAGTAAATCCAACAGAGAATTGGAGATTGTCATCTCTTCTCATAACCTCAACAATGTTAACCCATAGAAATACAACTTTAACAGTAATACCACTCAATTTCACTAGCCTCCCTTTTGATATAACTCCTTTTATCACAGGTTTGTAATATAGCTCATATGAACTCAACATGAACTTACATGAGCCATTGAGATACGCCGAGAATTCGCCTGTTTTTGTGTTCAACTCATAGCCTATCACCCCTTTAGGAAGAATGCCAATTGGGAAGTCATAGTGTTGAAGCTCTTCATAGGCTGATGTCTTCTCATTGGCTGAAACAACAGCAGAAAAGAAGAGGAAGAACAAGAAAATGGTAGCTAAAGACATTTGTATTTCTTGAACTTTAAGAAAAAAAGAGGTGAAATTTAACAATTCTTTATAGATGATCAGTTCATGTGTAATGGATTGTTAGTGCTTGATTGCTTTGGCTAGTTGGCCACATGTAAATTGATTCTCTTGTCCAATTTAACAATTCTTTCTAAAGAGGAAGTTGCTAGGATAATGTCAATTGTTGTCAGAAATTCATGACTAAAGGACAAGACTAGTAAGCACATAAAACATACTTAACATGACTTATAAGCTTCCTTAATTTTAAATTTTTTTCCGTATATGATCATCCCTAGACCCCACTTGTGGGATTACACTGGTTATGTTGTTGTTTCATCACGGTCATGTTCATCTATTTCACCTACTACTTCCACCAGCACAAGTATTGAATAACTGGTTTTACTACCTCAAATTCACCATTTCAAACCTTACCCATAAGGTTTATTCATACCAGTTCCTTCTACCTATACCAAAGTTGAAACATCTAAGGAAAATTTGGTATCTTTCTGTTCAATAGTGGAATACTGTCGACTCAGAGATAGCAGTAACCTAGATCTATGTCTCCAGAGAAGGTATGAGGGTATTCTAAAAATTCGGAGATGGTTGTAGCATGAATCATTTAGCAACACATCTCCTAGAGAAGCGGTTGAACAACTGCGAGCTGAGCCCCTATTTCCTGGAGAACAGCGGGAGACACAGATTCGATATAGTAGCTAAAGTTCGTTTTCTATGAAAACTTAAAGCAGATAGAAAAAATTACTTAACATTTTGTCTCTGTTCGGATTTGAACTCTTACTTGAGGGATCAACCACAAACCAAAAAATGTGACCTAAACCCCGGACCTATCAGCAGAAAATGGAGGTGACTTGCATTAAGCCAACTTTTCTCATCCTCAATTCTTCTTCTTTACCAAACCAGCAATAATCATTTTGTTTTTGAATAATGAAGCAAGTGATGTGCCAACAACTATTCAATGAACAGGGAAAGGGAAGATTTATATCGATGCAGATGAAATTACAAATAACACCACAATTTTGGAGATAACTACATAAAATCCTACAATTAGTAAAAAAGTTACAAATCTAGGAATATTATTGCCTTTACCACTCAATCAAGCATTCACAGTCATTAGAGAAGAGATTTCAAGGAAAAGGTGATCATAGTGAAAGTGATCATTGAGCTTAAAATTGAATGTGCAAGTATGGAGTTTGTCAATTTTACCAAGTCAATTTAATCTATATTGGTCCCCTCCCATACTCCACTTTTGTTAAGACCAAAAAAACACACAGGGGCGAAGTCAGGATTTTTCACTGAGGGACTGTCAAAATATAAAGAAGTAAACACACAAAGAAGTCAAGGGGATTGAGCATATAGTATATTACAACAGCAACATACCCACCTTACTCCTACCTCAAAGCTAGAGAGGATGTTTCCATGAACATATAGTATATTATACATTAAAAAATAAATTGACACCCCTTGGACAAGAGTGGCTCCGCCACTAAACACAAAGACGGTTGTAAACATCTAAAAGCAGATACTGTTTGACTCCGACAAAGATGAAAACCAAAAAATGAAAATTGTTGATTGACAGGTAAAAACACAAACTTCACCTGAATTACATGTAAATTTATTGCAGCGATCAGCACCATCTTCCTTTACATCTTTATCCATTTGAAGCCAACTCTATCCATGAGACTTTATACAACACATAACTGCAGTCTCAGTCACTATGATCCCGTTAGGTGAATGATACATACAGATCAAGCAACTAGAGTTGTGTGGGTAAATTCCAACTAGCACGAGAATTTACAACGACATTGCACAAATATCTGACATATGAACTGCATATTAGAATGATATGTTGTTGTCATCATCACAATCTTACAGAAGCGACTTGGCCTGCTTAACCTGCGCACCCTGCAAACATACGGAACTCCTCGGTTAGCAAAAGACCAATCTTCATTTATGTGTTACAACACTGACATTTTTTTTGAAAAACTGGAACCCATTTTTGTGATCAGAACTTAGCTCCAAAAGAAAGCAATCAACAGATGTTGGTCCACTAACGCGCATGCAGTTTTCTGATTCTGTAGTTAGGACCTACTAGCATATAGGTCTTATTTATTACTCCCTCCGTTTCAATTTGATTGTCCTGTTTTGACTTGGCATGGAGTTTAAGAAAGTATAGAAGACTTTTGAACCTTGTGGTCTTAAATTAAAGATATGACAAATGTACCAAAATGCCCTCTAATCCTGTGGTCTTAAACATGTCATGTGGAAAGTTAAAAGAAGACACAAATGAGAAGTCTGCATCTGAGTCAATCTGATGATTATCATTGTCATTTCTACAAGTAATCTGCAACAAACATGTATGGTTCCGTTTTCTACTCAGTCTTTATGTATCTAGACAACTCGTTCATTTCAGCCTTTCGTGACTCATGATACTCTTGGAACGGCCATTTTTCATGATAGAACATTAACGTGACTACTAGACAAAGATTAACTCAAAGTTAACACCCGATGGGACTGAATAGAAGACTGCTTCTCAATACGATATCAGGGTGCAGTAAGCACAACTGCCTAGCTGATATTAAGTTCCAAAGATAAGACAACATGTTGAATTTTTTGTCAAGTAGCTCCATTTGCAATGAACTAAGATTTTCCTCACCACCAACTCTAAGTGAAGATTTCACTAGGACCGAATCACTTGGCCCAAAAATTCCCAGCATCACTGCAAAGTAAAAGTATCAGGATACTGCCGCGAAATATAGGGATCATCGCCAATTTATGTTTCTATATTTCATCCTAAACATCAGATAGAATATAATAACTTGTGGATAAATAAATCTCTATGAGCTCCAGAGTAACCAAGATCTTCCCAAGGGCCAAAATATCTACCCAAGACTGTCAAGGTTATCAAAGTACAGCACCAACAACATACCCAGTGTAATCCCACAAAAGGGGTCTGGGGTGGGTAAGATGTACGCAGACCTTACCCCACCTTTGTGGGATAGAAAGGCTGTTTCCGGCAGACCCTCGGAAGGTTATCAACGTATTTTATCAATTATACTAGCATAGAAGAACCCCGTCCTCGGAGTGCTATTTCACAAAACTAAAGGTAGGTTAGACAAGCATGTATTTCAATGTGAAAAAAATACATTGAAACTCACTACTTGATCAGGTCTCATCGTACCATGACGATCATGGTATTTGACTATTCTACATTACTCATCTGAGACTTCTCTGACGTGCCTTTTACTCTCTACCATGTTAATGAGAATAATACAGTTTAAAATATTTATTAATTTATGTTTATGCAAAGTACTTTTGAGAAACTTCCTACATAGCAGCATATAGAAGTTCAATATTTTACCATTGGAAATTTGTCTATGAAGTGGTTACTGGTTAGTAACAAAACTATCTTGAGAAGTATTGAACATCCCTTTTAAATCAAAGAGCCCCTGAACTTTTACATGGATTTGGGTCATTAAAACTTTTACATGGATATGGATAAATTTTTGATCGGTTGATGATTATTACTATCTCCAAAAAAAGGAATCCAGACAAAAGTAACATATTTGCTCGTTACGCAGCAGCACACTAGCAAAAACTGTAGCTTCAACATAGAAAGAAAGGTTAGTGTAGAATTTATTTGAATTGACCAAGTGAATCAGTGTAATGCTTTTCAAAAATCCTACAACAACCAACCTCTATGACTAGATCCACATCTTTGAAGTTATCATAGCTCAAAACTCCCTTTAAAAGCGTGCACGCTTTTTTATAGTGCTCTTGAGTCATCCTTCCTTCCTTAACATGTCCTTCCAAATTGGCTGGAAAGGAAACAAACATTTTTCAAATGGTGAAACCTTCCTTGAACTAATCTAAGAGTAATTAAGGGGACTACTCAATTACTTCTCACCTTTAACTCTGCCAATGCCATTCTGCAGAGAATTCTGATCTATATACTTCATGATTACATAATAGTTTGCAAGTACCAGCACTGTTGCTATTCCGGAACTCATCAAGCTCCCACCAAGTATAGCAACCTTGTTAATCTTCCTTGGTAGCAGTCCTATATCAGTAATCCCAGGAATCTGAAACAGTAAATGTATAGAACGAACAACACAGAACACATAGAACAAGAGAATTGCAGCCACAGTAGCAATGTTAAATCATATGGTACAAATGTCAGGAATTGAGCCACAAGAAAAGAGAAGCATTAATTGTTATTTGACCTCAAGAATCTCTAAAGCTCGAAAATTGGAAGAACACGTTAATTCTGATCTGAAAGTGCAATATAAAGCTCAATCTTGATAAATTCTCTACAACGACTTTTCTCCCTTTGAATTTAGAGCATGATGCAGATTATATTCCTTTGAACCAACAACAAGATTTCTGTTGAGGTTATAACAGTGTTTCATCAAAATACGGAAATTTAATTTTCTTTTTCTAAATAAGAGATAAAAAGAAGTTTCACTTTCCAATTTAAACAATCCCAGATACATTTACTATATAAATACTCAAACACATTACATCATTTTGAACCTTTGAAGTGCATAGAGAAGAAGTTTCACTTTCCAATTATAAACAATCCCAGATACTTCGATTATATAAAAACTCAAGACCATGTTAGATCTTTTTGAACCTTTGAAGTGCTTTGTTTCGCAAAGAATACATGCACTAAGCTCCTGCAACTATCAGATTGTCGAAGTTCAGGTAAAGCTTCTGATTCCTGCCAATATAAGACAAGTCATTGCTAATTCCATTAGCCAGTCATAGCAAAGAGAGATCACGAAGAGAATATCACCTTCCATAGTCCATTACGAGGGGCCACAAAGAATTCCATGTTCAATGACATCAATACAAACCAAGGGATGGATAACATTTGGATTTTGTTTCTGAATCTGAGCTCTGGCAGAATTGAGCAATGTCCTAGCTTCTGCCAGAGGTGCTAATCTATCAGTTCTGAAAAGACTGATAGACCATGGTCTTCGACTTCTAATATATCCAAAGCCCATTGACAAGCTGATCCAAGCAACTGATCTGATGGAGATATAGCATCCACTAGGCACATATTGCAAGCTTCGTCTCCACTTACCCGCTTTGACGTCTGGAAAACATTTATAAGGGAACCTACTTAGAAAAATCAGGAAATGAAAGCTCCAAAATGATAAATAGCATTCATCTGAGTGAAGTGATGGCTAATGTTGGTTAGGTGAGGTCTGCTTGCTTATGAAAAGTGTCAATTGTCTGGTACTTCACTTCACTATAGTCACATTGCTATTTTAAGCATGGATATGTTAAATCCTATCTGTTCTCTGGCTACTTTTCACACTGACAAAGAAATGATAGAAAGGCAAAGAAGTCAAGGTAACTTGTTATTCTGTTCAATTTACCCAATTTTAAGCACTATGACAACCCTTGACAGAGACTCTGTTACAAGGAAAGACATGTGAAGATGTTGAGGCAACTCAACCATATATTGTATTACTAGGTATGTTAAGCGTGAAAAAGTCACCCCTAGGACCAAAAATAAAAAGAGGAATCCAAATAAGGTACCAGAATCATTTCAAGAGCCTTTGGAAGGCCAACCAGCCGAGGAAGTCGTTGTGTTCCTGAGATAAATCAAACTTTAGAATAATCATCACGTATAACTGTTGACAAAAGCATCATCATTCTGCCTTAGCAACACAAGTTCCAATATGGTCTACAGTATACACCACATATTTCACATGAAAGATTCCTTTTAAAAGAACGCAAAACAGAAAAAGACAGTTGTAGTTCACATAAAAACTTTATGTGCCAGAGGAGAAGGCAAAATAAGGCAGTGTCCAGAAAATAGACTGCGCAATTTGTTCACATGATTAGAGTGTACCAATATTTTAAAATTGGTCCATGATGTCTCTAAGCATCTAGACATGGTTTAAGGTTACCCAATTATCTTTTGTCAGTGACAAAAGAAAACAGAGGTTTGAGTATTCTTTTAAGGATTCTGCAGCTTGAATCATGCTTGCTGTTTAAATACCAAGTGTATGTGATATCGTATTGATATCTTACTTCTTTATTTGCAATTAAGTGTACAAAATTTTGGGAATATATCTTGCTTCTTTTTTTGCAGTTAAGTGTACAAAATTTTGGGAATTTTTTTTATTAAGTTAAGAGCAACTATCATTATTTTGACAAGGGATATGAACTCCCATACAATGCATCATGTGTAGCCAGCAAATACCAGGGTATCTCGACACAGAGAAATCTCATCCTTCTCAGATTCATTCGACGTGAGAAGACTTTAAACAATAATGTCTGTCATGTACATGTCAACCAAAAGTTTTACAGTCTCTTATTCGTATGAAGTATGAATGCAACATTTGAAACTAAATGCTCAAAAAGATGGCATTACCTAAATAATGTAAACTAATTTCCAAAATGATAGGGTAATAACTGACCATTTAACACAGTAATATGCAATCTCAAACACCAGAACAACAATACAGGATATCTCAGTTTTTTTTAAGAATGAACAGGACATAAGATTAGCACAATAACTTCGAACGACACCTAGTCATAATGGAAAAGTAAATAAGTTAATAAAAAAATCCAGAAATCTTCTCCTTATGTTACCTCCAAACCCAGGAAGAATCCCATACTGAAGTTTGGGAAGACCTAATTTTGAGGTAGATGTTTATATGCGAGCATGACAAGCCTAACAAATGCATTAGAACATTCGGTCAAGATTCAATAATAGTTAGTAGAATTGAGGGAACTCATTACACCTCAAAAGTTGTTTATTTCTGTCAATATTTTATCCATATTATTCCTACTAAATAAGTCGTCTAGTCAGTCACATACTAAATTTTAACAAAATTAAAAGCCTAAAATCTGAGTCTCTAGATACACCAGTGGCCAACCAATTATGTTGTTTCTGCAGAAAAGCCAGAGCAGAACAGAATAAAAGAACACCAACAGAAGCATATATTAGCCTAAAATAAACTATTACACACTCACTTGTGCAATTTCAAATCCCCCACACAAAGAAAAACCTTCAACAGCAGCAACAATGGGCTTCCTTGACGCTGAGATGCAAAAGAAATAAGGATTACTATGATTACCATAAGTCCACAAATAAAACAGAATAAAGGTTATCATAAGACATATACTCTGGGGACAACTAGAAACAAAGGTTTTTCCACCACAAATTAGTGGGAAGTTTGTGCTATAGAAATTGATTTTCCCACTCATTTTCCACCGAACACGCTCACTGGAAAAATGCATGGTGGGAAACATATTCTCACTGAAATAATGGGAATCTTCCTATTTTTTCTGTCTGAAAATATTACTATTTTTTCTTTTCTCACAGTTAAAATCAAAATATTTGTGGGAATAGCCCCTGAACATTTTTCAGTGGAAAATTTCAATGGGAAAATAGTGATTTTTTAGTAGTGAGGTAATACCTTCCAATGTGTCGGTGATAAAGTCAATTGACATAAAGCCAAGTTCTCTATGAGCTGCATAAAAATAGGGCTTCAAATGAGACGAAACTCGTAACTGAGCAATCTGGAGAGAAACAACTAAACAGAAGATGATCTTTCTTACTCTTTCTTTGTTGACTTCCACCAAAAGCTGTTGCAACAAATCCTGCTGAGGAGTTTCCTCTTGAACCTGATACATTAAAAGTATGTTAATTTTCAACCATTAGAACAAGTTGGTCTCAGAAAAATGAGAAAAGCCTTAAACATACCAGTTATGACAATTGCCTTCACATTATCTTTACGTATAGCTTCCTCAGTCTTCTCTTTCAAGCTCAATAGCACTAAGAATAACAAAATACAGCAAATGAATAATCTAGAAAACCACGGCAAGTCGGCAACATCATTTTTCACAAGTAAATTTGCCAACAATAACATACCCTATGTAATCCCACAAGTGGCGTCCGGGAAGAATAGAGTATATGCAGACCTTACCCCTACCTCGTGAAGGTAGAGAGGTTGTTTCGGAAGAACCCTCGGCTCAAGTGCAGCACATCAAAGTAGTTATGAGAAGGGAAAAGACAATGAAGAAAACATAGCAACTAATAAGGAAAGCACTAAAGAGCATTCCACAAGTAAATTTGTCAATGCAAAATAAAGGAGCACCACTTGATCAATCAACTATGCCTCAATCCCAAAATTAGTTCCCCTTAACCACATAAATCATCTGTGTTTATTCTGCTCTATTCACAATTGATATTAAAAAAGAACAGTTGAAGTTCATTTATTTACATCTTATAATTCAACTAATGAATGATCGTTCCAATTCAGTCACAGAGCAAAGCTAATTAATGCAAAAAAGGAGTCCACTGCTACTCCGAAGCAGCTTCAAATCTTCTACAAATATGAAAAGAAAAAATCTGCGGATGCAATGAATTTGCAGTGAGCCCACTACTTTCCGCTTGAACTACACATATACAATTAAATAATGGCATAAAACATAAACAAAGAGTCAAACTCGGCATCGACTAACAAGTAAGCACTCCAACTTTGAGAGTGCACATCTAGACACCTTAAATAGTCTCAGTTGGCAACTAAACATTCCAACTAGTCTCCCGAAACTTAGGTAACACATAAAATTTTTGAAGATGCTTAGATGATCATTTTGTAAGTTGAAGAGTTCAACTGACACTATGGAGATGATTTGAAGTGTCTAGATGTGTATACTTAACATCGGAGTGTTTAATTCTGCTTTTTCGGACAAATTTGAGCATTTGTTTATCTATATGCCTCAAATAATTTCCCAAACAAGTACTATTTCGCACTCATTGGCTCAAAATTCTGATGCGCCGGTGCGAGCATCGACGTATTGGATGAATTAGAGGTAAGCAGATTAAAAATTAAAGTGATTGGAAGTATTGTATGAAGAAAAAAAAAAGTACCGTCAACAGAAAGCAGATTGAGAGGTGGACGATTGATAGTGATAATGGCGACGCCATTTTCTCCGACCTCCAATTTTCCGGTCCGGCGATTTGCCATCGTTTGTTCTCTGTTGCTTCTCCATGGATTGCTGAAGTTGTAATGACAGTAGCTAATATTTTTGTGATTGTTATGTAGTGTTAATGAATATACAGTATAGCGAGTATATATATTAACTTTACATAAATAAAACTATTTAACTTTACTTCATTTCATATTTATGTCCTTCAACTTTGGATATGTACAAATAGACACTTAAATTTATATAAAGTTGAACAAGTAGACATACATGTCCTACATGACATTTTTCGTCCTACATGTATGTCTATTTGTTCAACTTTATACAAGCTTAATTGTCTACTTGTGCACACCCAAAGTTGAAGGACATAAATGTAATTTCATGAAGTCAGTTTAAAGGACATATTTATGTATTATAATTAACTTTAAAATATGGCATAACATATAAATAAGTTGGTCTTATTTCATATTTATGTACTTTAACGGTAATTGTGCACAAATAAGCATTTAAACGTTAAACAAGTACACACATGTGTCCTATGTAACATAATACACTAAGGACACCACGTAGGACACAAAATGTAATGTAGAATATCACGTAGGATATGTGTCTCTATTTGTTCAACTTTATAAAAGTTTAAGTGTCTACTTGTGCACACCCAACGTTGAAGGGCATAAATATGAATTGAAATCAAGTTAAATGGCATATTTAAGTTGCTTCTTACTTTTACCACGATCTCCCCACATTGGTCATGACTACCTCTCATCTCTTCTTTTCGGTCTTGATCATACTTGTCACGCTTAAAGTCTGTCAAAGCTTCGGTCTATGTGATGACTTTATCAATAGTTCTAACCTATTGATATTCTAACTCCGTTTTGACCCAATTCTATTGCTCATCCACAAAGTGGAACAATATATCTTGATTTGTATGGTTGGAAATATGAAGTGTGTGAGTGATGAACTCTTTCGCATATGCTTATATGTTACATGTCTGCTTTAACTCTCTAAATTTGTGCTTCGCCTCATAGATGATGTTGTTGGGAAGAAGATTTTTTTGAACTTGGCTCGGAATCGCTCCCATGTGTTGATGGTGCAAAGCCCCTTCGTATATTGGATTCCTTTCGCTTCCACCGTAGCATGACCATCTTCGAGAGGTATAACACGACAGTGTTGTTCTTGTTCTCGTCACTCTTCACCCTATTGGACTTGAAGTAATTCTCCAAATGTCAAAGAAAATTCTCCACATCTTACACATCACGAGCGCCATTGAACATCAGTGACTTGGGAGCCTCAACCTTGGCCTTCATATCTCAATTGGACTATGCAGATCCTTCAGCTTCAATTCCTTCCTTGAACACTTTCATTTTCGTCTTCATAGTTTCAATTATGCTTAATGCATCCATGAGCCGACACTCCAAGAGGTGATTGTTTTCTTCATCTCATATTTCGCATGCTTACGCGCCTCCAACTCTTTGCGGATGTTATCATTCTCCTCAAGGGTCCTCAAGAGTCTTAAACTTGTCATTGACCATGCTCAAGCGTCTGCCTAAAATCTCCACAGCTGCCTTGTCGTATCAACCCTCGCAATCCTATCCATTCCATTTTGGGCGTAATGTCTACGAGTTGCTCCCCATGTTCATCATCACTCGCCTCAATGATCGAATGTGAGCGGGATAACGCTTCGCTTTGTGTAGGGTTGTACAACAATTCCTCATTATTCTTAAGATTCTTCCTCCTTTTTTGTGTTTAATTTCATCATCCTACTCGATGTTGGTGGTGCTAGTAGCGTTGATGTCTCTCTCATTAGCCATTCTCCTAGTATCAACCTTTTCTCTGATACTACTTTGTCACTGACTTAGACTTTCACTAAGCATATCATGTAACACTTGACAACTCGCTCACGAATCTTTCAGGATCTTTCAAGCTTTAGTAAACATTTTAATACTAAATCGCTAAGAGAATGAAAAAAGACACAAAGGAATTGCTTTAAAAGCTTTGTATTACTCAAGATTTAAAAGATTTATTTTTCTTGCTTAATGAATTTACAAATGGATGTACTTCTATTCATACAACTAACTTAGGAGCTAACATGTAAATAATAATTATCATGCAAGTCCCTACATATTTAAAAAACAGTTTCATTGTAGAATACTCTATACGACTAGAATGTTTTTAGAATTTTCAATGTAAATCCATGAAATTCTTACGTCTTCTAAGGAAATACTTCACATATCTCAAGGATATTCCATCAAGAACTAATCTTCTTCTTATGTAAGCCCTCCACATGAGAAACTTTATGTCATGTGGCATTTACGTGGTGCTTATGTGGCGTGATAATGTGACGGATTGCCCTTGACTAAATTTATCATGTAAATCCCTTAGCCAAGCCCTAGCCACTCAAATCACTAATCTAAATTAGTTGATCTTCAATACAGGAATACTAGAAAATAAAAAATGAAGTTTGTTCAAAAAAGGCAATTACTAGCCTATATCTTTTTGTTCATCATCTCTACCAAAAACAAAAAGAAAGCGCATACAGAGAACCAGCCATGGAGAATATACAGCACAAAAATCTCTCTGTAAACGGCATAAATATGCACATAGCTGAAATTGGTGAAGGCCCATCAACAATACTATTCCTCCATGGTTTCCCTGAACTCTGGTATACATGGCGTCACCAACTGATTTCACTTTCATCCAAAGGTTACCGCGCAATAGCTCCAGATCTACGTGGCTATGGCGATACAGATTCCCCCCCTTCTCCTTCTAGCTATACCGTTTTTCATATTGTTGGTGACCTTATTGCCCTTCTAGATGCTCTTGGTCTCGATAAGGTTAGAGGCGAATCTAGAATTTAAATTAATATATTTGATAGTGGGTTTACAAACTTAGTGATATGTATGGTTTGAGTAATTACAGGGAAATATAGGATTTAGTGAAAGTTAGTGCACTACTTAGTTCTCGTTTAGCAATAGAAACTTGAAGTTTAAGTTTTTGATGTTGTGATTTTTGAAACTTGAAGTTGTGTTTGAACATGTATTTAAATGTCCTACACTGCATTCTACATGGCGTCCTATATATATTATGTCACATAGAACACGTATGTGTACTCGTTCAATTTTATACAAGTTTAAGTGTCTACTTGTGTGATTCCAAAGTCAGAGGACATAGAGGTCACTTGAGACCCAGTTAAATGGTATATTTATGTACCATGCCTAAAAATAAAGTTCCCCTGTAGTAGAGTTCTGCATATCTACGTGTGTAGTATAGTTCGAGTAATTACAGGACAATCTAGGATTTACATACTGTGGTGCACAAGTCAACTAAATATATATGGACAGTGGATACATCAGCTAATGGATATACTGTATAGATAATTTTGTATTTTTTGTTTTAACTTTTTTATGTATTTAAGTTAGGTAGTTAACCTGTTATAGTAGGTTAGTCAGCATTTTTTCTAGGTTATTAATTGATGTTAATTATTGCTTATCACTCTGAAAAAATGCTTATCATGGTAAGAAGGAGAGTTATTCCATTTCTTTGATGCATACAAACTTTTTTATAGAATCTGCTTTCACATTTGCTTGAGCGTCAAATACCCTAGAGATAATTCATCTTCAAATATGATTCTCTCTATTTGCCTCCTAAAGCGAGTGTTTTGTGGCATTGAACAAATGATTGTACAGGAAGGAATTAGATAGATTAGAGAGAGAAAAAAGATGATAATGATAAATTATTAAAGTAAGGGTATAAGCAGGGGCTTCTAGCGGGGTGGCTTTTCTAGATGTTCCAGATGTAAGCCTCCAACTCTATGTTATAACCTTCACGAGTCACATAGGCACTCCTACTAAGTAGAATAGTTATGATATTTCCATCAAGATCAAACTCTAAGAGGATATTATTTTGAACGAATTGCATCGACTTGACTGGCATGCTAGATGGATCGGTAGTTTGTGTTATTTTCAGTTAGGACCTTGTCTCCTTTTCGTTATCTTCCACTCTCTTTGTAATTTGCCCGTAATTATGTTAATAAGTGACCTGATTGTATAACGATTAGTGCATAGTTGGAGTTCCAAACAGTGGATGCACATGCATTTTTTACTTAAATTTTTCATTTGCCTCTATGAATTAGGTGTTCCTTGTTGGACATGATTGGGGTGCTGTTATAGCTTGGCATGTATGCCTTTTGCGACCTGATAGGATCAAAGCACTGGTTAATATGAGTGTTGTCTTCCACACCAGGAACCCCAAGAGAAAGCCTATTGAATCTATGCGTGCTGTCCTCGGGGATGATTACTATATTTGCAGATTTCAGGTTTCTTCCATCATCCTTCTCTCCTTTGTTTTTCTTCTATCAACTGTTACATTATTTTCCTTTAACTCCATTAATTTCAGCTTGGATAAAGGAGGGGATGTTAAGTTGAATGGAGACTAGAAATAGTCTAATAGAGGAAAATTATGTAGATGATTCACATAGGGGACCTCAATTAAGAATTGTCTGAAAAAGTTTAAACTAGCGTTTGACCATAGATTTTGGGAGTAGTTTTTTATAAATTATCTTTAAATATCTGAATGGCCATGAAATTTATTTTGAAAATCTAATCTTCAAATATTTTCAAGTTTCTTTGGGTTTTTGGGACTTCCACTTACAAAACTTTTAAAAAAAATCAAGTAATATGCATGTCCAAATATAACTTTAATTTTCAAAATTCACAACTTCGAAAACTTAATTATCTCAAGTTTCAACTTCAAAATCTATGGCCAAAACGGGAGCTAAGGATTCATATAGCTGCCTGCAACTAATTACGGATTGAAGAGATTTTTTTTTTTATGATCTTCCTTACTGCATGCACTTACGGATAAAGTCAAGATTTTGGTGATATCATTGCTTCCAATTATTTTGTATCAAATAACTTTTGTGGAAATTCAGAGTTCGAATTGTTTTGAGTGATCATATAGGTTCTGCTATTCTGGGTCTTCAAATATGTGATATCTGGCATAAGGTTTTTGAATTTGCTGTCTGCTTTCCGTTTCAATATACTCTCATTCTTTTGCCTTTTTGTAAGCTATGTTATTACTCCTTCTGTTTCAATTTGTTTGTATAGTTTTGTCTTGACATGAAGTTTAAGAAAGTAAGGAACACTTTTAAATTTTGTGGTCTTAAACTAAAGATATTAGAATGTACCAATGCTCTTTAATCTTGTGGTGTTAAACATGTCATGTGGAAAGTTGGAATTAAAGAGTTGCCAAGAAGGAAGGAAGCATTCTTTTTTAAACGAACTAAAAGGAAAGTAAGAGTCCATGCTTATGATTATTGTCCAGAAGTAGCTGTTGATGCAATTTTCCACTGCACTGTGCACATAAGCATTGTGCTGGTCAAGACGTTAAAGACACTCGTCTTGCTCTGTTTCTTGGATTTGTAACTTAGGATCCACACCATGATAAAAGACTAGCCTCATGATTAGACCGTGTTCCTTAGATTTGATAAAAGTACTCATTAGTGTCCCAGTTCTCACCATTCAGCTTTGTTCTAAACATTTGTTAAATATTTACTCAATTACTATCCTATCGTGATTTTGATTGCTTAATCCAAGTAAATTATATTCTTATTTTGTATGTTTATATAGGAAACTGAGAAGAACAGAAACTTTTTTCACTTGTATTTGTGTAAAAAGAACATCCTATTTGCATAGGTAGTTCGCAAATTCTTTGGGAAGCTCAGTGCCAGGAACTTATACTTCTTTGGCACCATCTTGTTGTATAGAATTTTTATGACTTTTTGATTTATCATTTAAAGAAAAGGCTCTTATTTAAAGTTAAATCATAAAAACAAAAGAAAAACCTAGCTGTTACGAATTTGATGAATTCCAGTGGTTTTCATGTGCTATTGAGATTTCTTCCTTATTGCTGAAGTTGTTATTTAATCATCGCTGCTGAAAACACCCTTTCAAATGTGTTGCTTCTTAGGAATATGGAGAGGCAGAAGAGGAGTTTGCTCGTGTTGATACCGCAAGACTAATCGCGAAATTTTTAACATCACGCAATCCAGCTCCTCTTCGTGTGCCTAAAGAGAAAGGATTTGGGGGTTCACCTCATACTCCCATTACTTTGCCATCTTGGTTGTCAGAAGAGGATGTCAACTACTATGCCAACAAGTTCAGACAGTCAGGTTTTACTGGTGGATTAAACTACTATCGAGCTATGGACCTGTGAGTTGCCTAATCATTTTCTTCACTAAATGACCTATTTGTTTGAGAACTCTTAATTTTATTTTTTGCTCAAATTTTTTGTGGTATTGTTTCTAAATAAGAACTATGAATTGTTCGGGGGAAAATGTATCAAGTGAGAACTAATCCTCGTCCTCTTGGTAAATAACTCAACATTTAACCAAATGCAACATTTAACCTTTTTGTAGCATGAGTGTCAGCAGACTATATTATGTTGATTTTAGAAAATATATACATTAAATACCTAGTTTTATGGAGAGATCATGGGTTCACGTGCCCCATATTTTAGCCTATAAATTCACCGCGGGATATCATGGATCAACCTAATAGTTTTATGTTCTGATACCTATAAGCAATCTTACTTTACGAGGCCGATGCAACCTAATAGACTCACTTCAACTGAACACGGTATCTTCAACATGCAACATAGAGATACATGTGTTTAAGAGACTAAATTTCAAGGCATAATACATAAATATGTCATTTAATTTGGCATCAACTCACATTTATGTCCTCCAACTTTGGGTATGCACAAGTAGACACTTAAACTTGTATAAAGTTGAACAAATAGACACACGCGTCCTACATGGCATCCTACATGACAATTTGCATCCTACGTGGCATCCTACATGACAATTTGCGTCTTACGTGGTATCCTACGTGTATTATGCCATGTTGGACTCATGTGTTTACTTGTTCAACTTTATACAAGTGTCTACTTATGCACACCCAAAGTTGGAGGGAATCAATGTGAAATGAGGCCAAGTTAAAGGGCACATTTATGTATTATGCCAACATATACTAATTACTAAATTCTGAACTCATAATTTCAAAAGTAACAATATGTCCAATGCTAAGAACTTCAAAAGTTGAATTCATCATGTTCAAATCTTGGATCTGCCTCTAGTTGCTTTGACTCTTAGGAGTCGTCTGGTCACGAGGATGGGATAGACAAGGATATCCCATGGGATTAGTTATCTCACCCTCTATATTTTAGCTAATCCCACAGTTTTAATGGTTCCCGGGACTAATTAATATCCATAACCAAACATGGGATAAAATAATCCCTCATTTTATCCTAGGATTGTTACCCTTTATCCCACAAACCAAACAACCCTGTAAGTCTTTTATGTATACAATTATATATGATGCATGTTAGCTGTTTGTGTGGCCATTTTATTATTGTTTTATTTTTAACTGTTGCAGAAACTGGGAGCTGACCGCGCCATGGACCGGTGTACAAATAAAGGTCCCCGTTAAGTTCATCGTAGGGGATGTCGACCTAACTTACAATACACCTGGTGTTAAGGAATATATCCACAAAGGTGGGTTCCAAAAAATGGTGCCATTCTTGCAAGAAGTAGTTATCATGGAAGGAGTTGCACACTTCATCAACCAAGAAAGACCAGAAGAAATTAATAACCACATATATGACTTTTTCCAAAAGTTCTAAGGTGTGTCTATTTTTATCATGGATTGCTTTGTTGCTTTAAATCTTTTTTCAAGTCTTTTATGTGTGTGGAATAAAAGGCATAGGGTGTATCGGAAACCGTCTCTCTACCCCAAAAGGTAGATATAAGGTTTGCATTCATCCGACCCTCCCCATACCCCACTTGTGGATTACACTAGATATGTTGTTACTAGAATATAAGGGCAGTTTATGTATCTTAAAACTTCAAAGCTTTTACTAAAGAATTCAGTTTTTCTGTACTATTTTTAATTGGTCACTATGGACAGAATCAGACTTGTTGGGCTGGAAATGAAAACTTCTAAGAAATTAAAAGAAATGAAAATCCGAATGGGATGGTTATTCGATCATTGAATGAACTACGATTCAATCAGATATTAGTTGGATGGGGTTTGTTATATGAATCTTTTTTGTATCTATCTTGTTCTATTCACCATTCAAGTGTGCATGCTTAAGTGAGCATGTTCAGAAGAATTATGTATAATGTGTTGATTCTTGACATAAGATTGAAAAGGAAGAAGAAAAGCAAAGGGCGTTTTTTCAAAGTTGCAGAACTCGGAGTTATAGTGGGGTGGTACTATCCTTTCATTATTAATTAGAGGTCTCGGGTTCAAGCAATTTCGTCAAGTAACTCATTCATTTCAATTTGTATCAATCAACTACACCTCAACACCAAGCTGGCTGGGATCAAGGTAATTCATACAAGGTGGAATACATCGACTGCTTTTTAAACTTGTGAGTAAATTTCATTTTGACACTTGGATTATGATATGTTCCGATTGAGCACCCGAACTGCCGAACACATGATAAAGTGTTCATATTAGACACTTTCGGCATAGATTTGGAAAGAACCTTTTCCTGTGTTCTCAAGTCTTATTACGTAGATAAGTTAACTAAATAAAATATGTCACCTCATTTTATACACATCAACCTCAATTGAAACGGACTTGAGGTTTTACAGCTTATCGAGGTCATGTTTATAACAGACCACTAAAATATGGCACTCCAGTTTGTGGCAACCAATTATCTCCAAGTAAGAAGCTAGAAACTGTGAAATTAGCAGCATCAGCAGCATCAATAACATGAAAACCAGGCCAAGTGACTCTGCCACTGGTGTTAGAACCTGGCCCTGTATTATTAATCTCTGCATAATAACTCGTATTGAGTGCAAAATCCCCTGACCATTCTCTCCATCCTAACGGATTCACAAATCCATCGATGAAACTTTGTGCGTAAATAGTCCTTGAGTACTCCTTCCAAGGCATACCAAGGTACGTTTGCGTGCTACTGTTACTGAATTTTAAGTCATCTGCTGGTTTTACAGTGCAATTTAGAATTGAAATTCCAGTGTTTTGATTCGGATCTGTTCTGCCTTGTGCTGTGATTGCATTGAACTGATTTTGTAAAGGGAGTTTCGGGTATATGTTGGAATTCTGGAAAACTGCAGCAGCGTTTCCAAATATGAAATCGACTGTGCCATAAATGTCACATTCTCTGTAAAATTGTCTGAGTGAATGTACATATAATGTGTCTTGGTACCCTTGGAAGCTGCAGCTATAAAATGTGGATAAATCTGCACCATTTCTAACTGCAACTGCTTGGTGATTGATTGCTCCTGCTGTGTTTTGGAATGTTATGTTAACTGCAACAAATCCTTGACCAACCACAGCTGTTGGTAAAAGAAGAAACATGTTACGAAATATGGATGTAAGTTTTCTTTGGTTTCTCACCCATTGTCTAGTATGACAATACCCCTTTCAGACCCTGACTAATCTAGATATGCGCTGCGTAAAGAGCATTGAAGGAAGAAACGCTTCCTACCAGGATTCTTTTTATTCCTATGCGACTCAAATGAAAAGGTAGGGTTAAGGTTTGCATACATCCACCCTCTCTTAAGCCACTTGTGGGTATATATTGGGTTTGTTGTTATTGTTGTTTTCCTACCATTTACTGTTTCTTAATCCCTATGCCAAGTTAGACTAAGACAACTATTGTTGGACAGTGGGAGTACTATTTTTATCATGTTACTGATTAGTGCGTAATTATTATAAAGATGTTACTTTAATTACCTAATGAGTGACCTGATTGTATTAATATTTATTACGCAGTTGGTGTATAAAATTTAAACTCTAAAAAAATAGAATTTAAGTTATATACATTGATAATAGAAAGAATTTTTACACCATAAGTTCTTTTAGTTCAATTTAACATGATACAAAGATTATTGCTTTGTTTTTAGGTTATTATATCAAAGAGTTCCTACTATTATACATCACCTTTAACCTGTAGGTTTATATATGAGCTTATGTTTTGCTCGTTGATGGTGTAAACAATATTTACATTATCAAGTTACAACCAACACTAGTTTAATGTAATTTCATAAGCGGGGTCTGGAAAAGGTAAAGTGTACGAGTATATGTAGACCTTATCATGCTCAATATGGTAACTTGAAAAATAGAGTAATTATGAAGGTGCTTACCAAAAGTAGAAGAATTAAATGTAGTATATCCATCAACATTGTAGCTATGGTTGCCTGTAATAATAGTTTGGTTGATACCATCACCAATCATCATCAAATACTTATTGTTTTTGGCAATTGAAACATATTCCTCATACACACCAGCAGTAATATATATGAGAAAATAGCCTGTGGAACCATCTGTATTATTTGGAGCAATAGCCACAGCATCATTTATGGTACTAAAATTCCCACTTCCATTTTGGCTTACAATTACAACATCACTCACCTTAACATGGTCATCATGTTCCTATGTCAAAGTTTCAAAAAAAAAAAAATTAGCTAGGAATATATTTTTTTTCCATAGGAATAACGTAGACTTAAAATCACATAGAAGAAAGTTGTCTCGAAAAACCTAAAATTTCTTACAATTAATGTACCCTTAGCCAAAAATAGGACACAATAAAGGAAAAGATTCATTCATACTAGTGATGTCTACTAATCTTGAATAGGTTTTGGTCTTGTTACAAAACATTTTGTTTCATCACAATGTATTGTGATTATAGAGAATTGCTATACTAACTTTAATAATGGGCCGTCGATGTCTAAAGCATCCCATGTTAACTCAGGATTCAAAAAAGGATTGCACCAGACAACTTGCTCTAGTGCATTTATTAGTGGCTATTTTTATAACTTGAACACGTGACCTGTAGGTTACACATGGATAACCTTATCATTGCTCCAACGCTCCCTTCAATGCAGTAACTATAATGCATTTAAAAATTTTATGATTGGCTAGGAATTTTTTTCCCCATAGCTTGGGACATAGACCTAAGATCACATAGAAGGAAGTTCTCTTTAAAGATCTGAAATTTATTACAATTAAGGCGAACTTAGCTAAAGATAGGGCATAATGATGGAATAAGATTCATTCCAGTGATATCTACTAGTCGGGATATTAGTATTATTATATTTATTTACATATACTTTCACATTAATATTTATTTGACATTATGAATAACATGAGTTGAGCTTAAATGGAACGAAGATTCATATAGTCGCTCACAATTTGATATATATATATATATATATGCTCACCAAAACTTGGTCAGCAGCTTGTTGTTGGAGCTTTCTCCTGCTAATTGTTTCAAATATAGCCCTATTTCTTTCAGACATTTTCAAAGGCAAGTGGCCATTTCTGAAAACTAACTTCTTTTGAGTAATTTTTGTTCCTTTTTTGTCCTTAGGAACCCACCCTTTTGTGAACAAGGCTAAAGAAATACTATGAAGTTTTGTGTCATTAATAAGAGGGGTTAAAATGTCATTTCTCAAACTCCAAGGATCAAAAGAGGTACTATTAATTTCTTGGAGACCATCTAAACAAGTTTGTGTATTTGTCAAAATGGCACTTAACAAAGTTTGCAAATCCTCTGCTTCCAAAATTGGCAAAATCTTAGAAGTTTCATCAACAGTCTTGAATGTTGTTGAGAGATAATCTTTGTTTAAATCAGCTAAAAATAACAATCTTCGAGGGAGCGAATTGTGGGAATCGTTAGATTTTTCGTTCGTCTAAGGTATTTTTAACCAATCGAAATGAACTTATGAACGGTAGATAAAGATTTGTGAACTGAAAATCGACCATATTCGTAGATATTACTATAATTCCCCGTTGTTGGTAGCATTGATTTGCAGAAATTAGGAAAATGGGTAGTTTTGCAAATGATGGAAGGAGAATTGTTATTTAAATTTTATGATTTTAATATATTATAAGTGATATTGAAATTAAGTATGTACTTTAATATATGAATTATCCAACAACAACTAATTCATACTAATAAATGTTTAAAATGATCAAATAAGTACGTAGTTTAATTAATTAATTGATCTAAATTAAATGGACTATACATCATTGAGCTGCTAATAATGTCGTAAATCTCATTGAGTACTTCTTTATATGCTTACATTTTTAATAATTTTACTAAAAATGCTGATTATGTCACTGATCAAATCGTACTAATTTACAACTTTATGCCTAAAAATATACATAAAGGTTTAAAAGTTTTATGTGAAAATGTTAGATCACCGTCTGAAATGTTGTAAGTTATTGTAAATGTTAGGTTACAGTCTAATGTATTGTTCGTAAGTTTAAGCAATATTAATAGTCTAACATTATTTGAAAAGACAATTTTTCAAGGCCTAAATTTGCACAATCTTTTAAAAAAAATTAAGGATACAATTTAAATGATAACTTAAAACATAAAATATTTGCATAAATCAACCATATTTGCTCTTCTTGATAAGTAATTTGGAAAGATAGGTGTAAGATGGGGTCAGTCTATTGAAATTTAAAGCCCAATATATATTGGTCCCTCTATTAATGTTTGGCTTGTTTATGATAGTCTTGAAGCCCCATTGATTAAAAGCTAGATCTAAAAAAATGTACGTTTATTGATTTCAGAATAATTTTAAATATGAGGTGTTTGAAGTTAAAATTGAGTCATTTCTTTCTGAAATTCATGCAAAAATGAGATTTCAACTATATGTGCATGAACTTCAGATAAAAATGACTTAATTTAACCAGTATGATTGAAGTTTAAACCAAAATGACTGAATTTTAGTTATATATATGTGCTTGAAATTCAAGCACGAATAACTTAATTGAGCCACTTATAATTAAAGTCTATACAAAAATAGATGAACTTTAATTTAGTCATACGTGCTTGAACTTCAGTCATATAAAATTTCAAATATTTATTCGAAGATAGACTTATAATTTTTTTTGCACAAATACGACTTAAATAATAGTACCAAAATCAAGTATTTATGGACTTTAGCCCCTTAGACACGTGCTTTTCGCCAAAAAGCTTAATATGAACCACCTACCTTTGACTATTCTTGTGAGTTTAATTTTATATATATATATATATATATATATATATAATAAATTCTAATTATGTATAGATAATGTAATTTTCTGCCTGTGGGGTTCATATGAATCCCTTAGCTTTAAGCGGGCTCCACCCAACCCCGAGCCACCCCGTTTGACCCAGCCGCACTCCATAGTAATTTTCTAAATTACATACAAATTAATGCTCCTTAGATAGTATTTTTTTGTTTACATTACTAATTAAATACCAAAGAAAATTAATAAGAAGATTACTTATTTTTCTGACATATATTTTCCTAGCCAATTGCCAAAGACACCCTTTGGTCCTCCTTGTTCCAAGTGAAAAATAGATTTGAAAAATGAACACACAAAAATATATAGATATATGTCTAGATGAGTTATTTATATCTGAACTTTTTATGAATAGATCAGATCTTATACTATTATTGTACTGAAAAGGGAAACAACACTTCGTGCAACCAAAACTAACGTGGTGCAGTGGACGAGGTTGTTCTTCTCTTAATCAAAGGTTTCGATTCGAATCTTTAGTATGAAAAAGTTTTTAGTAGGGAAAGCTACCCCTTGAATAGGGCTCTACCCGACATGAATATAAAATAATCGATCGAGCTCCAATATGAATCCAATACCCCTTGAATGGGGCTCTACCCGATATAAATTCAAAATAGTCAGAATTCCAATATAAATATCAATTTCGAATAAAAAAAAAAGAAACACATAGAATGCAGACAAATACATCCTTGATATAAGGTTTTGCAGTGTCGGCAGTATGTGCAGACATGTGATTTCAATTAGATTCCTACAGATAATTCTATTGTTCTTGCCACCTAACCACCAATGAGTAACCATACCACCATTACTTCTTTTCATTTATTTTTTATAATTTTCTACTCGGTATTCGATAAATATATTGAAACTCGATTAATTAATTTTTCATGTAATTTCATTTTTATGTGTTATGTTACTTCATTTTTGAGTTCTTGAACCTTCTTTCTTATCAGTAGTATTGACACTATTTTGTAGTTTTCTGGTCTTCAATTTTGATTTTTGATGGTGTTTTTTGAGTCTCGATTATTGCATTATTACGTCACTATTCTTTCTCATGTTTTTATGTAATACTCTCCATTTCATATTAATTTGTCGTTATTGCTCCCATATGTATATCCCCTTTTTCAAATTGTTTGACAAAGCTTTATTTAAGTTGAGGATTTATCAGAAATAGTCTTTCTATCTCTACGAGGTAGGGATGAAGTATGTGTACACTCTACCCTCCCAGATTCCACTTATGGAATTACACTAAGTATATATAGTGTTGTCGTTCTTGTCGTTGTACTTCTAAAAATAGTCTAAATATAACATATATAATTGTAAAGAAATAAAAATTGAACCTAACTTAATCTCAAAAGTTAGTCCAAAAGCGAGGATTAGAGATTACTCTTCCCATAATTGACTAATGTGAGAATTCTTTTTTTAAAAAAAACTCACACCAAGAGCTGAATATCTGGAGCACGAATAATTTTAATATGGGAGTTCAACATCGTGAATGAGTATTAGAATGAGTCTTGCTCTAATACCATGTAAAGAAATAAATCTTTGGTCTAACTCAACTCATGAAAATTGTCCAAATCATATAAAAAGGTCACCAATCACATAATTAACCGGTTTGAGATAGTATTTTCTACTTATTTATCAAACATCAGAAAATTAGTAAAAAAAAATAAACTCACATATCCTCCACGTAAATGTTTTTGAAGAATATTTGAAGCGGAGAGCATTTTCCTTCAAACCTAAACGTGTACGAATATTAAATTTTAAATAAAATAACTCAAATAATTAATAAATATCTTAATTCCTGTCTTTCATAAAATTTAAATTCTGACTCAATTTAGTGCATCCATTGAACAATCTCTTTTATTGAAACTTGTTAAATTCCTATAAAAGAAGCACAACTTTACTACTCATTTCCATCACAAAGTTCCCAAAATGTATATCCAAAAAAAGAAACCTTCACTTTTTCTTGCTCTTTCATCCATTTTCTTGCTCACATTCTTCTTTCCCCCAAAATCATTATTAGTATCAAGTACTCAACAAATTCATGTTCACAAAAACATCCAAATTGCAAATTCACATTGCCAAGACACACTTTACCCCCAACTTTGCATTTCCACTCTTTCATTAATCCCAAATCTTCACCAAAAATCAATTCCAGAAATCATTTCTTCCAATGTTAATGTCACTATGAATGAAGTCAAATCCTCTGCTGAAAATTGCTCTAACATACTTCACCATGTGTCCAAATTGGACCCTATTGAGAAAAGGGCATTAGATGATTGTATTGAACTTTTAGGTGATACTACTATTGATGAGTTACAAACAACTCTTTATGATCTTTCTACTAAAAATAGTAGTAATTCACCTTTAAAGCACTATAATGATCTACAAACACTTCTTAGTGGTGCAATGACAAATCAAGATACTTGTCTTAATGGAATTTACAATAGTAAACACAAATTGAGTCAATACATTGAGCAGAACTTGCATACGATATCTCAACATATGAGCAACTCTCTTGTCATGCTCAAGAAGTTAAAGACAGGGTCGACTCAAGGGTAAGGCCACTAAAGCATCTATTTTAGACCCCCAAAATATTGAACGATAATATATTCTTGAAGTCATAACACATTTTTTATTTCAGAAAACTCTTTTAACTTTAAACTTTTCGTCTTGTTCTATTACCCAAGAGATACTTTAGGCAAGTATCTAAATTAAAGTAGTTCTTTTTTTATTTCTTAAACTTTATTTTCTGACAAATAACACCATATAAAATGAAATTGATGGAGTTTTCTCATATACAACATAATTTAACTTTACGACCACAAGATTTGAATTTTTATTTTATTTTTTTAAAATTATGTATCGTGTCAAACTAATACACATGAATTAAAACGAATATGGTATAAGCTTTTCCTTCTTTTTTAGGATTTGTTGAAGTTTTCCTAGTAATGAGTGAGTAATTTACTTTGAATTTCTCTCTTTCATTAATTAGTAAAACATTTACCTATCTCCTTTCTTTACAATCATTTCTATTTCACTTTTTTAATTTCAACTCGATTTTATTGAATTAGTTACTTCTTTTTTGTCTCGTTTGTTTAATCATGAATAAGTTTAAAGCCTCTTATTACAATTTGATTTTAGATCGTCATCAAACTCTAATGAAGTCTTCCCAGAATACGGGACCATGAAGAATGGGTACCCGAAATGGTTGAAAAAAAAGGACAGGACGCTTTTACAAGCTCCGGTGAACCAAATTAAGTTCGATTTGGTTGTGGCTAAGGATGGTAGTGGTAATTTTACTACTATTAATGCAGCATTAAGTGCTGCACCAAATTCTAGTAGTACAAGATTTGTGATTTACATTAAGGCGGGAACGTATTTCGAATATATTGATGTAGAAAGAAAGAAAAGTATGATAATGTTCGTCGGAGATGGGATCGGAAAAACAACAATAAAGGGTAATCGGAACGTCGTCGATGGGTGGACTACTTTTCGATCAGCTACCGTTGGTAAGTTCAAAACTCCCTATATTATGTTTATACATACTGATATACTGCATGAGTTTAACCTTTATACGTTGGTTGATAGCTAGTAACGTTATCTGAAATTTAACTATATGTTACAATAGTCATATTCAAGAAATATTAATTATTTGGACCAAGGCACGTTCTATGTAGTGTCATGCGTTGTAGAAATTAATTCAATGATTTAGACCTTCCTTAATCTCATATTATTGGTGTGAATAATTTTTTAATCATGAGTCATGTACATGACTATAATTAATAGTTTGATAGAATTATTCTAATATTCTTTTAGTAATCTAATTATGTTACATAGTATTCCCTCTGTTCATCTTTATTTGTTCGTTATACTAAAAATAGTTAATATTTGTTTAGTTTAAAAATCAAGAGATAATTTACCCTTATGTCTATTTTACCCTTCTCAAAACATTTAATTTAATATATTTAAAAGTAAAGATCATTGGTACCATCGTGAAGGGATGAATATATAGGAATTCTTCATTTTTAATTAGAAATTTTGAGTTTAAATTAGGAGACTGAAAAATAATCAGCTTTTAATAAGTTAGTCATTCCTTAAGTCGTGACATTAGATATTATTGTGTAGATATTTGTGTTAGGCAAAAATTCGAAATATGAATTATTAAAAAGATAGTGAAAGATCTTGACATGAAATATTAGCATTGAAAACATGTAGGGTTATGAAAAAATTGATGGATTCTGTCGGTGTGGAAAAATTGTCGTGTACCACAATGTTATTAACAAAATTATGGAAATTCAATCATTTTTATTCATATTTTACTAAATAAGAATTCGTAAACTTTAAGTATTAAATTCGCCTCTAATCACAACTAGAAATAATTCATATATTCATCTCATTAAACATATATAATAGATAAAGGACCCCCCAACAACTACCTCAACATTAATTTGGTCCTATCTTGTAAATCTCGAATAATTTGATGCAAATTTTATATTTATATTTAATAAAAAATATTTTAATTTAATTCACTTCAACCATTCAACTAGATTTATTTTACAAGTGTACTACTCCTATAATTAATGATCCCATGTCTTCTTGTCTGGTTAGGTTTATTCCTCCAATAATTTTTGAATCCACATCAAAAATTAATTAAATAGCTCGACTTGAAGCAATTTGTAGCTTTAGCCTTTAATTTAGGACCACCTAAAGTTATGGTACGGTAGATATGATATTTATATTTGATTAAAGATCTTGAATTTAAATTTTAAAGTATGAAAAACTTATGAATATATAAGTCAAATTTAATTGTCGAAAGTGAGATTAGTATTATAAAACTCAATATCTTTGGATTTTTTTTAATTGTAGCTGTGGTGGGAAATGGATTCTTAGCCAGAGGCATTACGTTTGAGAACTATGCCGGACCGAGTAAGCACCAAGCAGTGGCTCTGCGGAGCGGCTCCGACCTATCTGCGTTCTACCAATGCAGCTTTGTTGCCTATCAAGACACCCTCTACGTCCACTCCCTTCGACAATTCTATCGCAATTGCGATGTTTATGGGACGGTCGACTTCATTTTTGGTAACATGTGATTATTTCATCTAAATATTTTAGTTGTTACAAGTCAAGATCAGAAAATTATATCATTTTTAGTTTAACCTTCTCTCTTTTTTTGGCCATTAAGTTAATATCTCAAAATGGTCAAAATCAGAAAGTCATATATATCCAAATATTTAAGAAGATATATATATATATATATATGTAGATGGAGTCATTAAATTATGTTAACTTTTTGTGTATCTTTTCAAGTATATTATTAGTTTGTATACGAGATACTTGATTACTTCGATCGTAACAAATAACTTGTCTTCAAACAGGTAATGCAGCTGTTGTTCTCCAGAACTGTAACTTGTATGCTCGTAAACCCAACCCGAATCAGAAGAACATGTTCACAGCACAAGGAAGAGAGGATCCAAATCAAAACACTGGAATTTCAATCTTGAATTGTAAAGTGGAAGCTGCATCGGATTTAGTTCCTGTTCTATCGTCATTCAAAAATTACTTAGGACGACCATGGAAACAATATTCAAGAACTGTAATTCTCTTCTCCAATATTGGTAGCTTAATTGATCCTGCTGGTTGGTTAGAATGGAGTGGTGATTTTGCATTGAACACACTTTATTATGGAGAGTATTTGAACGGGGGACCCGGTTCAAATACTAGTGCTAGAGTGAAATGGCCCGGTTATCGGGTCATTAATAGCTCTACTGAGGCGAGTCAATTCACTGCTGGGAATTTTATACAAGGGAGTGAGTGGATACCCGCTACTGGGGTCCCATTTTATTCCGGTTTGACTTCCTCTTGATACAAGATGGATATTGTCATAGATAATTAATAAATTTTATCAAAACATCAACTTATAGGGTATTTATTTATATATATACCTTGGAGATAACAACTGCGACAGTTACTAGTCTGGTTCAAGATTTTTCTTAGCATCTTAAGGATGTTGTTAGCTTGTTTTACTATTGAGAATATATATATTAAGTTCCCTTTGTAAGAAATTTGATGTCAAAGCTTCATTTATTGAGGAATTGTTAATGTCAATGAATTCAGAGTGGCAATATAAGTTTGATCTTATCATAAATAAATTTGAAATTATTTATTTACTTACTTATATAATAACGTCCGAAAATCTTAAGATCAAAATGAATGTGCTGGTGGACAATTGTCATCGAGTTGTGAGGGTGTCACATACCCTAGTATTAGATTTAGGTTAGAACCTTAAGAATGGAGAAATTTCTATAAACTAGTTTTATATTTGAATTTGAGTTAGATCCAAGATGTAATTTGACATGATATTAGAGCTAGACCCGATCTCACTTGATGAGGGTCTATCAGGTCCTAGACAGTTGCGGGGGGTGAAAATATCATTGATCCATGAATGTGCACGCATTAGACCAAGCAGTGGAACCCCAGATAAAAGTGTACGGATGTAAGCATGAGGGGGTGATGAATGGTATGAATATTCCCACATCGGTTACCTAAAGATAAGAACCATGAGCAATCCTCCTCTTTTTTGGGTGTGAGTTAGGCGCAAGACTTAATTTGATACTTCCCTCTTAGTGCCTGAAGAATTTAAATTAGCCGAACCAATAAACCAGATACTATATGGTTTAACTAAAAAGTTAAAATTATATTTTACAAGAGGACCTAACTTCTAAAGGCCACACAAATTATTTTCTGTTAATGATTTAAGGTGAACTTTTAAACTTCAATTTGAACGTAACTTAGCTAAAATGTAGGAAATAAAACAAACTAAACACTAGCCAATAATTTTTGTATGGTGTAAGAAGATTGATATAAAAATGGCAAAAGATTTGTTTATCTCCATTCAAAAGGGTCCCTTTCCTTGTTTAATTTTCTCACTTTTCTTCATTATTTTATTTTTCAATTTCCTAATTAGGCCACAACCACAATGGCTATTCCAAAAGGATTAGAAATCAATACTGTAGGATTATTCTTACTTTTGGGTATAGCCATTTTATCATCAAAAGTTGCAGAATGTGCACCTTTTGGTTCGCGTCGTGGCCTTATGGAGACAGTTTTCGATGTTACCAAGCACGGAGCTAGACCAGATCCCACTGCAGATAGCACTCGGGTAACACCCGAACCTATACCTGAATTTCTAGCTCCGCCCCTTTGCCTGATGCTATTGACTATATATTATGTGTGCATATATATATATATATATATATATATTCATACATATTGTTACGTTGCATCGATCATGCCCCTAGTATTTTGATTAGGAATTCTAACGAGGGGATTCAAAAGTATGCAAGAATGTCATACCAAAATTCAGGGGCGGCTCAAGTTCATTAGTGGCCTAAAGCCAAAAATAAATTGGAGGTCTAGCTTTTATTTTTTTTGAAAATCCAAAGTTATTTCTTCTTTTTAATGAAAAAACTTTATTTTTTTCTATGGTCTTAAACTAAATATGTATTATATATATATATATAATCTTGTGGTTTTTTAAATTTAAAAATTAATTTAAAAAAATAAACATTTTTTAATGTTACGAACTAAAAGAAAGACACAATATGGTTTATTTTTTTGTTAAAAATACTTACAATAATTCTATAATTACTAAAAAATGGGACCCTCAAATTTGGAGGGCCTAAGACAGATTCCTCATTTTTAAAAGCATTGAGGTGCCCTGTCAGAATTTGATCAACCTAATGTAAAACAATTCTTGAAACACTTTTGTTGCTACAATTAAAAAAAAATATTTATATAAGAGTATTCAATGAGTTATGTATACATACGGACACAAAATAGAGTTTTATTTGATGAAAGAGATTCAGTTAATGAGTCTCTTCCGCTCCTCGTGAATTCCCCTGTAACTTTGATGGTCGAAATTTGATTTTAATTATCTTTTAGGACTTATATGCATATTCATAACAAGTTGTATTTTACTAGATTAACTACTTGTGTAATTTGGTTTGATGATTTTAGAGACAAATAAATTATTTATAATTGTAAAAAAATAATATTTTTTTTCTTGAATTTAATAGGGATTTATGATGGCATGGAGATCAGCTTGTCAATCAACAGGCCCAGCAAAAGTTGTTATTCCACCAGGAACATTCACTACAGGAGAAACTATTTTTCAAGGCCCATGTACATGCCCAAAGCCCATTACTATTGAAATTCAAGGGACAGTATTGTCAAATACAGACATAAGTTTGTACTCACGTGCCTCGTGGATATCCCTCGAACACGTGGATGGTGTCGTTATTACAGGTGGCGGAACTCTGAATGGACAAGGAAACGCCAGCTGGCAGTATGCTGACAAAACCGGAAGCACTCCTCCTCTCCCTACTGTAAGTATAGATGGTCGCTCAACTTTCAATTTACTATCAAAATCATAAAATTAACTTTTATAACGAAAAAAAAAGTAACTCAAAATTATACATGTTATATGAAAGAAGCAAAAAAATGACACACATAGCTAAGGTTGTTATATATATGAAATTGTCATAACCACCAAGGCAAGAGCATAGAAAGATGGATGAGAGAAAAAACGAGTGAATGCGCTAGATGTCTATCGTTTTTTCAAATTACTGGTACTGGACTTCAGCAATGGTAGCCACTGCTTCTTCAGTCTGAGAATCTGCCTCTTTGTCGCTTGGCCTGGGCGGCTTCTTCGAGCTGAGTGAGGTCGCGCCCCTTCCTTCTTCTAATAAGAGAGAGCGAAAGACGCTAGGCACACTCTTATTTAAACCTTTCCAATCTCTCTTAGCTCCCCTTTAAGTGTCGGTTCTTCCATATTTATATATGGAGATAGATCCATATAGATCCTCCACCTTTAACCATAACGCTCGAATTTGACCCTGGTTAAGAAGAACATAGGCGGAACCAGGATTAAGAGTTTGAGGGACGTTCTAAATTTCCTTTTTAAAAAAAGAGAGGGGATTCAAATCCACAACTCTAGCGTGAAAAGTATTTCCATGGTCACTTTCTTACTACTAAACTGTCAATCAATTTTATTATGGGTTCACAAGTTAATAAACATATATATTTATTTAATTTTCTACTACAAATTAAATACAGGTCACGCCATTTAAAAATAATATTTTTTTTGCCTAACCTAATATTCATTATCTTTCATATTTATATTTCTAGTAAAATAATTAGTTTTATGACTTTGATATAATATGAATTTTATTTTTGTGTGTGTAGTCTCTTCTATTTCAAACTGTGAAGAGTTCTTCCATCAATGGCATCAATTTTGTGGATTCCAAAGGTGTCCACTTGAAAATTACTGATAGTAATGACATCAGAGTTTCAAAAATCAAGATTACAGCACCAGGAACAAGTCCAAATACTGATGGAATTCATATAAGTGAAACAATTAATATCAATATTACTGATAGCAACATTGGGACAGGTGATGATTGCATTAGTGTTGGACATGGTACTACCAATATTTTGGTCTCTAATATTCATTGTGGCCCTGGACATGGAATAAGGTTATTTTTTAATTAATAATTTAATACTATTATGTTTTTTTTTTTTTTTTGGGTTAATTTTTCACCAGGACAACTAACTTTTTTCATAAATTTAGGCATTTAAATTTTTTAAATATAGTTATTTGTTTTAATATTTTTGTGCAGCATTGGAAGCCTTGGAAAAAGACCAGATGAGAAGGATGTTACAAAAGTTTATATAAAAAATTGTACATTCCACGGTACAACAAATGGTGCAAGAATCAAGACTTATATGGCTTCATCCCCACTACAAGTTTCTGATGTTGTTTATGAAGATATTGTCTTGGATGATGTTAAAAATCCAATTCTTATTGATCAACACTATAATTCCAAGAACAAGAATGAGGTAAGTTATCATAACTATACTTTCACTAACTAGTTACTCGACACATCTGCTGGAACGTTAGAAATTTTAGTGTATATACACTCATCCTTAACCATGTCTCTATGTGCTAGGCACAGAATTTGACACCCCTAAACTTAGGTATCCACAACACCTAAGGATGTGGTCAACAATATGTCTGACAGAGAGTCATGAGATCTCAATTTAGATTAAAGCAAAACACTAGGTGATGATTTCTTTTCAATATTCAAGCCTTGCTTGACAGAGTTAATTACTCGATGCCTATACCAATGAGAGATAACAAGTACCTCGAGTTGTATTGGGACAATAATGTTAAGATCACCATAATTTGAAATAGTAATACAGTTTGAATTGTGATTTTTTTCAACAGAAGCATATGATTTCTTTCTAAAATTCAAACCTTACTAAACAGAGTTAAATGAGAGATCACATGAATTTAAGTTAATTATACTAATTTTTGTAGATCAATAATGTCACTTATACATTATTGTATATTTTGTTTGGTATAGCCATCAAAGGTGAAACTAACAGATATTCACTTCAAGAACATAAGGGGCACAACAAGTACAAAAGCTCCAGTAGCACTTAATTGCAGTGAAGCAGCTCCATGTGAAGGAGTTGAATTGGCTGACATTGATATAACTCCATCTGGTTCAACTGGACCTCTTTTAGGAGCAACATGTCAAAATGCCAAAACAGTATTCAGTGGAAAAACTAGTATACCAGCATGTCAATAATTACATTATTAATCAAATTATGTCTGTATGAAAAAATGTGTACAACCATGTAATTTTGTTTATGGTTTATTATAATATTTATCTTTTTTTTCGATGTCTGGAAATAGAAAAAAAGATAAAATTTAGCTTGACACGTATTAGCTAGCTAGGGTTAGTTTCTTAGCCACAATAATGCATGTTAGTAGTTAGGGATACCAACCCTAGCTAAATACAATATGCATGTGTTCTTGTGTATCCACATAATTTATTTATGGTTTATTACGATATTTTTCTTTTTTAGGGTCTTCTAGAAAAATAGAAAAAAATGAAATTTAGCTTGGTTCATATTAGCTACAAAATTATAAAAATAGTAAGGGTTCGACAAATTTCAACCTAACAACAAATAAGAAAAGTTTTTTAAATTTTTGTTAGTATTGAGAAATTATCTAATCTTATAAGTAAAAGTTATTTAATAGAAGTGATATAAGAAATATCAATAAATTAGTCAAAAGTTTGTTCACAAGATCCCTAATAATTATTTAATCATCATCTTATAATTTCATATTATAATCTTAATATAACTTGTTCACGTGACCCCAAGGACTTAAGATTATATACGTCACAATTAGCCGATTTTGGGATCCCTAATTGATTCATGGTCTAAACTATATAATTCTAGCCACTTCAGAGACAACTTAAAATATATATATATAACAAATTTGAGAACAAATACATTTTCTAGTAATTTGTATTCAAAGGTCACTTAAATATTGAAAAATTGAATTATCAAATTGCGAAACATATTTTATTTTATAAATTGCTATACCTTAACGCATTTTGGTGAGAACTAGCTGATTCTGGGTCAAGTGACAATTCACTTCTAATCATAACTCATTCGTTGATTCTTCCATATAATAGATCAACTAGGTTCATGTCTATAAGTAGTGACAATTGTCTTATGAAGATTCACTTTCGCTATGATTTTAATCAAGTCATTGCTTATGAATTACCGACTCATTCTTTTACGATTAGTGACATAACTCCTCCCATTGCTTGGGAGCTCGAGATGAAGTTTTAAAATCTATGAATAAAGTTATAAATTTTATCTGAAATTGACAGGTCACATACATGATTGTACTTCAAGCATTTACGTGAACAAACTTCTGCCTAGAAACAACAATTTGTTATTGAATTTAACACTCAATTCAATGCCCAAATCTATTATGAATTACCTCAATTCTAAAACATAAATTTTAAGTATCACAAATAACTAACCCCAAATAATCTATTTGTGAAATCACGCCAAATCTAACAAACTCATTTTTGTCATTTTTCTCTAGAGCCTTCAATAGTGTTCTTTTCTTGGATTTTACATTCAATGCCTAGTTCCTTTATATAATGAGCTATAATTCATCATTGATAACATGATTTTCTATATTGTGTGTTAATGATAGAAGAAAAAGAGCAACAATTTTTATTTTTTTTGTCTAAAATTTGTCAACATTAACTATGAATTAAATAATTTGAAAACTTTCTTTAAACTGGCTACAAGTGCAATTAGTTCTAATCCTCAGTACTAAGAGGCCCATTGGACCAAAGACAGTGTCTAAGCCCATTTCGAAAAACCCTAGGGCATTAATTTCAGAGGTATAAAATCCGCCTCTCCCAACTTCTGTCCATTTCTCCTTTGTTCGCAGCTTCACAAAATCGAAAATGGTTTCGTTGAAGCTCCAGAAGCGGCTCGCCGCTAGTGTCCTCAAGTGTGGAAGAGGCAAAGTTTGGCTTGATCCTAATGAAGGGAATGAAATCTCCATGGCCAATTCCCGTATGTTTCTGTTTTTTTTTCTTATCAATCTCTATTTACGTTCATGCTATCTCTGTAATCTCTTGTTTGAAGGTTGTAGTTTCCATTTGTGAAAGATCTGTAGTAGATTTTGATCAGTTTAGCTCCAATGAGGCTTAGGTTATGTTACTTTATCGTTTCACCGTTTTTTTTTGTGTGTGGAGTGTTTTAAGTTTTGAATTTGATCAACCGTAGTGTTGTTTTAACGAAAATACTCTTCATGTAGTAGATGTTGACCAGTTTAGATCCATAGAGGCCTGGATTATGCTACTTTGATCATCGTTTTTTTGTGTGTGGCGGGTTTTAGGTTTGGATTTTGATCAACTTTAAAATGTTTCAACTCAATATACTGTTTATGCATATTTATGTCGTAGAGTTTGATCAGTTAATCTCCAGTGTATCCTAGATTAATTTACTGTTATTATCAATTCGCCTTTTGTTAGTGTTGCGGGTTTTGAACTTGATCAGTATATTCCTTATGTAATGTTCACGAGACTAGCAGCATATTAATGTTTTGTTATTTACATGTAAACGGTGTCAGCTTATAGTGATATTTCTTAAGTTTGAGCATTGGAAACATAGTTCTTTTTGGTAAACTTGATTAAGAAGGATGGTTGTTCTAGTGTTAACGGATGGGAATAACCAAATATGCTGATTTTTTCTGAAGACTGAAGATGTAGTGGATTGAAATTATTGGCAGGTGTGGATAGGTTTTGTGAATATTTGCTGAAGTTTGAGTCGTGAGATGGAAATGTAATTGAGCTGTATATGTTCATTACAGCACTGTCATTGTAATTTAACCAGTAATGATAGGTTACCAAACAGTGGTATAAATTACCTGCAATTATCTTTATTTTTGGCAGATATCAATTTGGAATGATACCTACTTTGTGGGATTTCATTGGGTATGTTGTTGTATTGGCAGATATCTATTTGGTGTTGCTGCTTTGCATTATTTGCTTCTTAATCTGATGTTTAGATGACAAAATGATATTAATGTGTACTCAATCTAGATAATTAGATCATGTTGCTGTAACAAGCTAGTTGGTTGAGCTTGTGCAAGCCATTTGCAATCCTTGTAGAGCTCTCTGTATGTCATTGTGGCAGCTTATATTTGTCATAGTTTCTATCAACTGCCGGTAATCCCTTCAATTCCATTTGGTGCAGGTCAAAACATCAGGAAATTGGTGAAGGATGGTTTCATCATCAGGAAACCAACCAAAATTCACTCAAGATCTCGTGCTCGCAGAATGAAGGAGGCCAAGAGGAAAGGCCGTCACTCTGGATACGGTACCTCCTTGTCTTGACTGTGATTGCAGAAACTTATTATACATGACCTAGTTCAGTTTTTAGGTAGCTCTATTAATTTGCTGTCAAACATTGGACATTGTTTTTTTCCCTTCAAAATAGTAGTTAAAATATTAGAAGGACTTGGATTTAACAACTCAATTTTTCAATCAAAATAAAGAAGAATATAAGAGGTGAACTTCCAAGGAGAAAGTTTTTGGCCATACATGGCATCTAGGCCAATTGAAATGAGATAGAGGGAATATAAGCCTATATTTAGTATTAGTCTTTCTGGTAAGTAGTTTAATACAAGCATGCTTTGTTTTAGTGTAGTGTCACTTCACCTCTTTGACCTATTAAACAGTTTTTTGTGTACTCCATACCTAAAGAAGATATATCAATATAGGCACCTTTTTGGTTGCTTGGTATCAAAGATTATTTTGCTTGGCTTTGAACTATGCCATTTCTACCTTGTCTTTGTAATGACTATTGAATATTAGCAGGTGAAATTGCTCTGTTGGCTTATATCTGTTCTTTTCTCAGGTAAGCGCAAAGGTACCAGGGAGGCTAGACTGCCTACCAAGGTGCTTTGGATGAGGAGATTGAGAGTCCTCAGGCGTTTGCTTCGCAAGTATAGGGAATCAAAGAAGATTGACAAACACATGTATCATGACATGTACATGAAGGTAAAGGGTAATGTTTTCAAGAACAAGCGTGTGCTGATGGAAAATATCCACAAGACAAAGGCTGAGAAGGCTAGAGAGAAGACCTTGTCCGACCAATTTGAGGCTAGGAGGGCAAAGAACAAGGCAAGCAGAGAAAGAAAGTTTGCAAGGAGGGAAGAACGTTTGGCTCAGGTAATTGTTTGAAGCTCATTAACTTTTCTAGAGAAAAGTTGGCTCTGACACTTGATGGAGTGCTCTACTCAACTAAGTTTTATGGTTTTAAGATACGTTTCATGTGATTTTATGCCCTTTTAAATAACTGCGTAGGATTTTTGCTCATCTTTTCTGTTTCAATTTTCAGGGACCAGGAGGAGAGAAGCCAGTACAACCAGCCGCACCAGCCGCTGCTGCACCAGCCCAGCCAGCTCAGTAAGTTCATCTGCAAATATATTAATTGTAGCTTCTCCTAGGGCCTAGTTTGAACATCATTTGATGAGAGTATATCCTTGCAGGGGATCTAAGAAGTCGAAGAAATGAGCATGATGAATTGTAAGGAGGGTTGGCACTATGCCTACTTTTTGTCCTTGTTAGTATGGCAGTTTAGTATGTTTGATCCCTTCCCTTTTTGGCCTCTTTTAACTTTAAAAGACAATGTTACTTGTACGAATTTGAAAGCTGGTTTAAATTTTTGATACGTTGATCCTTTTTTATGTTTTAATCATGTTTTCTCCAGAGTCATTTTGCATTGGATTGAATTCTTCTTCTTGCATATCTGCTTTTTTGGCTAGTTGTGACTGATCAATGGAAGATAGTCCTTTTATGGCCGAGAGAGTCATTTGCTTTGATTTTAATTGTAGCAGGATAAATTCACGACTCTTGTTTGTCAATGTGAACAAGGATAGGTCTTGTATTTTAGCTTATTTACCTGATTATGGCTTACAATTTACTAGTATTTTACGTTGAATTGTTCCAGTGCCTTTATTACATTCTCAGTAATGCGAATGTTTTATGTGCTATTCTGAATTTGAGCTATGCACATGTCCGAGTGAATATTTCTTCAGTTTTATCTTTATGTACTTACATAGCTTTTAGTGCCTAAGATGCAAGTCTTTTTATTAGAGAATGTGGACAAATTATTCATTCTGACTAGTGACGATTGACGTCTTATGAAATCAATAGTTGGTAGACGTTTGAGGAAAAATTAGCGGTTTATAAAATGAGGACGGTATAGTTCTGTCCGTGTACTAACTTGTAGTTGTAATAGACACCATTTTAATCAATACTCATTGCATAACCGTGACGTTGAGCAGTTGGAATCCATACTTGTTGGGCCATAAATGGTTTGTTGCGTGAGTTTATTTATAATATTCAAAGTGTAATATAATAAAATTATTTTTCTATTTATAAGACGTGTGGAAAGTCAATAGTCGGCAAGTATTGTTGGACAAAGAAAATAATATATAGAACAAGTTACAAGACCCCGTGATTAATATATCTTATTTTCTTTTTAATCTCAATTTATATAATATAATATGATTTAAACTATGTTATTAAATTTTTTTTTAATAAGTATACATGACCTTACAAATTCGAACACAAATTCAATTAACATTGAATAGAAGAAGTAATTACTTAATAGAAGTAATAATAAAATGAATAATGTCACCCCATTCTACAACAAAAAAGTGTCCGATCCAAGACTGTCCAGTCCACTGGTGACAAATCTCACCGACGTCGCTCACATTTCTATAAATATATATAAATAAAATTCTTGGATTTTGTAAATTCAAAATTCTAATAGTTTTGTATTAATATTAAGTTGTATATTTGTTAGTATTATATATATATATATATATTATTTCTATACAATATTTAGTATTTTAATATTTCAATTTTAAATACCAAATATTTCTAAATATCCCTAGTATAACATACTAAATATCAAAATTACGAAATTAATTTTTTTGATTGGATATGATAATTTGTTATTTATCATACTATAATATATCCCCACCACCATATTATATATATGAGATTGATGCTTTTTAAATTATGACAAAAGTGAGTGCACAGATTCTCTTCTCCAAAATAGGGCCCCGATGATTAGAGGACCACCACAAATCTTCCAGAAATGTCCAACCGGCATTGTAACAGTTAACCGGACCAATATAGTTCCACGAACACACTTTCAAGATCTCCGGCAGCTTCGCCGGCGCGATGGTCTCAGGCTCTTCTCCTCTGACCACCGGATTCTGAAGTTTTGTACATCGGAGGAGGCGTTCCTACCTAGGTTGGTGGCAGCAGCTAAACTTCAGGTACGGAATTCTCTTTCACGTACACTAATACAACTCTGGCGAGTTCAGATGAGTTTTTATTTTATGTTTTATCTTACTTAGACAAAGCAGGATAACCTGTTCTGATATCATGTAAAATACAGAGCCAATGGATCAATTTCCTTGTAGTATTATTCGAAGATCCCTAAATATCTCTAGCTATGATTATGCTATGAATAATATGAGTAGATATGAATGACTGTACATTTTGTAACAAAGTACAAGAAAATTAATACTTGTTTTTTATTATCTAAAGGAGGACTCCGTTTAGAATGAGGTTGATGCTTTTATAAGCCTTGATCGGAGCCTGGTATAGGATCGAGAATTTTCCTTCTAATATAAAAAGTGTGAGTAGAAGGGCTCATTCCAGAAGTTTTTCCTAGAGGTGAAAGGGGAAGGGGCATTGGTACTTATGCAGGGTCGGGTTAAATGAGTTCTGCAGGTAAGTGATTTGGTGCAAGCTCCTGCTGATGACATTGATGTAAAAAAGACATCTAGAATTGATTGAGCTAAATGTTGAATTATAAGTAGGAGGGATAGTGCTTCCTTTTCTCTTTATATGTTTACTTCTTTCACTACTTATGCCTTATAGCGAGAAAAATTCTGTCATGACTTCCCTTCCATTTTCCTGCACTCTTGCAGGACTTAATTTGCTGGAGATGAGGTTTGATTCCTATAGCTTTCCTTCTAACCATGCACACGAAAATGCCACATGTTTGAGTAGGGTCACTAAGGTCTATGCCAATGCTTTGTTTAAGTGAGTGGTATGAGCACCTACTTTGACATTTCATATTCTAAATAATAAGACATGGAACTTAATCTTTTATCAGAAAGCGTACGCTTTACTGCAGTTCCCCAGTATTTGTTACTAACTGAAATCACAATTCTACCTAGACATATTATGAAAATGATCTTTTTTTTTGATGTTCACTTTTTCTGGTAGCATCAAGAGTGTTATGTAGGAATTGATGATGGAGCCAATTGCTCTAGAGAGCTGTCATCTCCTTTTTATAAGGACATGACCAATCCACCCCTCAAGTATAATGGTGAAGGATTTGTTGTTCTCTCATTTTTTCGTCCCTATATCTTCTTCTTTCTTAGAAGTCAGAACCCGAGGCCAGACTAATGACCACCTCCCTACCTCCCCTTAGGATTTATGCGGCTATCTGGTGACCTCACCGAAACAGATTCTTCTTCTTCCTCTTCCCCTCTCCCCAACCTCCCCAATTATGCCTTTTCCCCTGATTTATTGTATAATTGGTAATTATTTCCCTGGTTTATCATATAATTTTGTGTGGTTAAATTCTGATAGAATTACGTCTTGCATGTAAAGTTACTATGGTCATTTATCCACTGCATAATACGTTGGGTCAAACATCGGAAGATAGATTGTCTCACCTATGATCTTATACAATACAAATGAGATATCCTAACTTATCCTAATTTTGTAAACCAAACGATGGCCAATTTTGCTTTCTTGGCTGACCTTTATTCTTGAAAGTGGACAAGATTACTACTGTCCTATGGGAAACCTAAATATTTGATTTCTTTATTTGTGCTCATGCTTTTAGGAAGAAGCTCCTCAAATGCTGGACACTTTCCCTTCATTCGAAGTTTCCCCTGGTCTGGCTCATCCACTAGGAGTATCAGAAATTGAAAGTGGAATAAATTTTGCAATTTTTTCTCAGCATGCTTCTGCAGTTACACTTTGCATAATTCTTCCAAAGAGGTTAGACTGAACTCACGCTTTTGGATGGTATATTTTGTTGTCTTCAATTCTGGTCTTAGTTGCAAATTCTAGATATTAAATTCTTCTACTGTTAATCCTGCCTATTAAATTTGTTTATGTTGAGATATTATATGATTTGCATAATCAGAATGATTTGATATGACTAGGATTTGATTTTGTAAACATACACCAACCAAAAATGTATACAAGGTGAAATAGCTATAATCCCAGCCAAGCTTGAGGGAACAATCAAGCTTTCCATTTCTTCTCATTCTTTTCCCAATGTTCAATGGTATTAGACTCAGAGGAATTCTCATATGCTCTTTCCTTTCCTTCTTATCCTCCAAATCCTCTGGATGGAAAAGACAAACTTCCGTTCTGCCTAGTTTAATTTGGCGGTGTAGGAGTAATTTGAGTGTCACCTCCTATACAAAAAGAATGACAGGGCTCCGGTGACCTTAGACCGAGAAGCTCATCACCAACAGCTTTGTTGTCAGCGTCAATGCATCGTCGCCTCACCAGAGCTTAATCCATGTGCAGATGCGGGAGACAGAATTCTGGCATCTCTTCTGACTGATCTGACATCAGTTGGCTCGCCTGACAGCGAGCCATCTCCAGTGGTCCCCTTTTCCGATTCATCACTTGTGCAACTCCAAATCACCTCGAGGATATTTCGGAAATAGCCGAGGGTCTTTACGAAACAACCTCTCTACCTCCACAAGGTAGTGGTAAGGTCTGCGTACATTCTACCCTCCCCAGACCTCACTTGTGGAATTTCACTGGGTATGTTGTTGTTGTAATATGACTAATTCTAACCTAACATAGATTGGATTATGGAAAGCCAGTGGGTTAGGTTGTTTTCCATGCATACTGGGAGATAAATAGGAGAGGTTGAAGAGAGGGGTATGGGATGCCTTACATTATCTATTCCAATATATTTGAAACGGGAAGGACAACATATGCCCTTCTTAATTTCCCCCTGTAATTATATCAACAAGGGGGTGGGGGGATGCCAAATGTAAGTAAAAGCTTTCTGAACAGCATAGGAACGTTTCATCTTAAATTCAACTTGTAGATATCGTCACATCCCTCCATCTATTGCAACATTTCATCTAAGATGGAGAAAACCTAGAAACTATGTTAATGAAGTGGTGTTAAACATTCTGGTGAACCCAGCATAATCTTTTCTGCAGTAATTGACGTTGTATCACCTTGAGATACCATTATAAATTTAGTATGTAGTAAATGTTCAAATGATTTGTTACACTTAGGATAAAGTACCATATATTTACAAAGACTTTGGAGTATTGAATATCCCTGGTGAGCTCATGCTCATTGTTCTCATATTTCATATGCACATCTGCGTAAAGCATGCTGAGTAAATATACGTTATATGGGAATGCTTGACAGTGTTCATGATGGAATGATTGAATTAGCATTGGATCCACAGAAGAACCGCACAGGAGACATATGGCACATATGCATTAAGGTAGTAATTTAACTATTTTACGTACCTTCATTACTGTATTCACTCAGCAACCTTCAAAGATTATGATTTGGCTCATGCTCATCACATCATGTTGGCTGTCCACTTTCTACTCCTTTTTTGCTATTGGTTGACCTGCTCCCTATTGTGGGCAGTGTCAAATGATTGATCTCCTTCCTTAATGAATACTCAAATGTGTCCATAATTTCAATATAAAGTAAACATATTGTGGTTTTGTGTTTCATTTTTTAAAGAGAAGTTAACATATTGTAGTTAGAACTGAATGTCATCCAATTGTACGTCCAATGATTATTTGAATTTAATTTATCTTTCCTGTTATTCTATCAAATGAAAACATTTCAAATGCTTTCTGTAGAGTCATTGAGTTGTCCTAGTAAGTCAAATGACCGCATATATTGGTAGGGTATCTAGCAATTCTTTGACCTTGACCTCACATGTTTCCACATTATATTCTGTCAATGTTTCCAACTTTTATTGAGAATATCCCAACTAAGTAAAGCACATGAACTATTCAAACTTTCTTTCCTTAAATTTCCATGCTGGAGCTGGACGAAAGTAGTTCACTTCAGATAGATGCATGGAATATGGATCTTGCTAATCTGAAAGGATTAAATAAAGGAACAAATTAAGATGAAAGAGAAGTAATGTAAATGTTGATTGTGTTAATTAATATGATATCAGGAGACTTTATTTTTCCTTTTCCTAGCATAATTATAGGAACAAAATATTTTCTTTTATTGTAAATTGATTGTCTTTCCTTAATTAGTTAGGGTCCATTGCATAACTACCTCTTCTCTCTAAGAACCCTAATTGATTGTAGTAGACCTAGTTAGCATATTAGGGATGATCATGTTTAAGCATATTAGGGATGATCATGTGTACTAGCAGATTCAATTCAAGAACTTAGATGATTGCGATCTAGACCCCTAATTGAATAATTAAAGACAATAATTAATATAAGACTAGTTACATTCTCCAATTAATCGAATAAGAACCATATATATCAAGCAAAGAATTTAATCTTACCTCTTAAAATAATTGTTCTTGTAAGTTTGTACGATAAATCCTAAGTAACCAATACACAAAGATATGAATAAATAAAATCTCAATTTTATTGATAGCTATTCTGTGTCAAAAAGAATGAAATCAACGCGGGTGAATCTGGGGTAAATTTCTAACACACTATCCCAAATAGCATGAGATTCAAATTCTACTTTATGGAAATAATAGATAGTAAAACCTAACTAGGAAACTTTAAACTAGGAAAATTTGAACTAGACAATTTTAAACCAGGAAAACATGTAAGATTAATGTCACACTTCTTCTAGAACTAGCTAACAAAATAAGGAAAGAAGTGTCCAATTTCCTCCAGAAAATACGCCTATTCCAACAGCCTTGTGCATGTATTCCAACAGCCTTGTGCATGTATTTCAGCCTCTTTTGGGGCTCCATGGATACTATCAGGTCGGCTATATGAATCTTCACCGACTATGTTTCCTCATTTAAGCTCATGTCAATCATATACTAAAATAAATAAAAGTGAAAATAAGTCAAATTTCATTCCAATGACTTCCTTTGTATTTATTTGTTCAGATTGGACTTCTAACTCGTTCAAATGCATAATTATCTTTAAGTTTAACATTCACTAGTTTTTTATCAATTTTGTAATCACAAATTTCCTTGAATGAATCAATAGTTTCCCATATTTTTGTACTGTCGGAACTTGTGTACCGAAGGTATACATTTCTTTCTCTTCAGCAGGCCTGTCCGTGGTTTCTATTTTACTCACAGTTTATGCTGCTATGTCACTATTATATGCTATTATTGTGCTTGCTATATAACCTTTTCTTACTGTATTATTTTTTCTCCGTCATCTGCAGGAGTTGCCCCAAGGTGGTGTCCTTTATGGTTATCGCATTGATGGACCTCGAAATTGGCATGAAGGGCATCGATTTGACGATAGCATTATTTTGATTGATCCTTATGCAAAACTAATTGAAGGTCGACGAGCTTTTGGAGATGAAAGCAATAAAATGTGTAGATTTTTTGGAACTTATGATTTCAATAGCTTGCCTTTTGACTGGGGAGAAAATTACAAGCTTCCAAATATACCCGAGGTAGATTGAGAAGAACTACTTGAATAACTTTCTTCCTCGTGTGCAAATCTAAAGATAATTTGCTTGCATGTTCAGCTATTTGACTTATGAGCTATGACTAGTGACAGAGCTGTCATTTTTAAGTGCTCAAATTTTCTGCCATTTAGTTGATCTTGTTATTTCAAGTAAGAGGAGTTTCAGCTTAATCTTCTGTAGTAATATTATTGGTTCTTTGGTAGATTGAGCTGTAAGATTATATTACTTGGATCTTTTATAACATTTTACTCTTAAGGGTAGTTCGATTTGCATTTTAGTTATGAGTGGATTATAATGTAGGGACTGCTTGTGTGGTGATTAATATGGAACAGATTGCTATGCAGTCATTAATAATCTAAGAATTGTTGTGTAGTGATTAAGAGATTATTGCTATACAAGAATAACTTTTTTTTTAATGACATTCTTGTCTTTGAATAGTCTAATCTCTGTATGGCTAATACACGTATTCTTGTTTCACATTGTATCTAGTATAAAATATTACATAGATTCTCGTATAACTTAAGTTAGTATTATTTGGATACCACCAACCAAATGTTGCATTACATAATGCGGCGATTGTGCAACCAACCAAATGTTGTATTATTCTATGCCGAATATATGCTGGATTTGTTACCACACAATCAACCAAGCCACCCATTAACGCCTTGCAGTATATCCTCTTTTCTTTGGGCAGAAAGATCTTGTTATATATGAGATGAATGTTCGTGCTTTTACTGCTGATGAAACAAGTAGTTTGGATCAAGATCAACGGGGAAGTTACCTTGGCTTAATTGAAAAGGTACTTTCATATTCTACCAGTTTATTTTCTCTTTTACCAACAACCAAGCATTTCATTTGTTTGTTGAAGTTTGGTTTATCTTCCTTAATAGCAGTACCGCAAGTTACACCACGAGTTAACTTCCCAAATACTTACATTTTTATTTTGGCAAGTTCCAATTTTAAAATTGCTTGTTATGTTCTTTGGCCCTTTTTCTTAGATTAGATGTCTTTGATATTTTCATCATATATTAGTCACTTGCAGTAATCTAAACTTATTTTAGTCTTTCAGTTATCTGACATTCATCTACAAGTGCAGATACCACATCTTCTCGAGCTTGGTGTCAATGCAGTAGAATTATTGCCTGTTTTTGAGTTTGATGAACTGGAATTACAAAGGCGACCTAATCCGAGAGATCACATGGTAAACATACCTTGTCTTTGTGCTTTTTAGCTGTTTTTGTCTGCGCTTATTCTTTTCTGGTGATTTCTCTATTCTTAAGCTAGTTTATGATGATTATTCTTTCATACGTGTAAATTGTTTTTGTATGTGAGCATGCATCGTTGAGTCATTATGCTTTCTCTGATTTTCACTATTTTGACATTTTTATGGCCTAGTGTATCAGTAAAATACCAATGCTTTGAATGGTAAAGACGGAATTAGCATTCCACCTTTACTAAGAAATGCCTGATTCACAATAGTAACTCAGATCCTTTCAAATGTGCCCAAGAAACTCTTATAGTGATCTGATTGAAACAAGCGATCAACTTTATATATTTATTTGAGAACCAATTGTGAAAAGAAAGAGGAGTTTTGAGAATGAATTGCTTGATTATTCCCTCAGGCATGTTGGAGATTATATAATGTTTACAAGTAATCCCATAAAGAAAAAGAAAATAATGCTCATTCATATTTATACAGTTATACAGATATGCACCTTTCCTATATTTACAAGGAATAGTGCCACAACCCAAAATCTCTAGCTGCATGATACGATCCTAGTTGGGAAACTAAGGATTCTAATGCAGAAAACAACACAAAATAAGGATAGGGGAAATTGATAGATGAAATAGAAGAAAGAAAAGATTTATCAACTATATTATGTGATTGATCAACTTAGGATTGGTTACCTACACCTATCAATCAACAATCAAAGATGAATCAATCCAAGGGGAAAGGGAAACTTGAACTCATACATGGAAATCTAATCCTAGATTATCCTAGAGAGGCTCAAAGCAAAGAGATCAGGGAATTCACCCACTAAACTAGCCTAATATCCATAAAGGAGGAACTACACTCTCAAAGGAGTTCTTAAATCTTCAATCTTCTAAATATGAACGATGAAAACAACTAAGACAACTATTTATACTTTTGCCTTTACAAGCATAGCCCAAAAGTGGCATTTGCACAAATAGCAAAAATACCCCTTCCCCATTTGAGTTGCAATGCCACTTGCGGCCGCAAGTGGAGAGATGCGGTCGCATTTTGTGGGCGCAAGTGATCTCACTTTGATGAAGGTTCTGGCGGATGTTTCGATGTTGATGCGGTCGCTTGGGGAGGATGTGGCGTCACATATCTTGAAATGCGGTTGCATCCTCTTCTGCATTTTCCTTTCGAGCTATCTTTCATAGCTTGAGCATCTCCACATGTGAAATTGGGATTGCACCCTGTTCCATCCAAGCTATTTTCCATAGCTTGAGTGCTCCCACACATGGGTCTTGAATGGTCCTTAAGGACTCCATCTTCTTAATCTATGAGTGTATAGCTTGAAGATGTTCACTTGAGACTCCTTGAAGCACTTCAAATTTGGTGAAAGTGTTCCGTGGGCCAATATTGGCTTGATGTCACGCTTCATCATGTATCCTAATCACCATCAAGCTCCTTGTGCTTTCCAGGGTTGTATCATCCTTTCCTTATTGAAAAGGATTCGTCCTCAAATCCAGACCTAGCAAAACCATAGGGAAGACAAACAACAACAAAGTTCTCAAGGCATAAGGGTTAGTGTTAGTGTTAACAATCCTACTACCAACATGTCAAGCATGCACAAACTTGTTATATAATCTGGCATCAACCATTCTTATCAAGAACAAATTTTCAAATAAAGCACAAAGTACTTGACTATTTAAGAGACCTTGACCAAAGGATAAATCAAGAGAGCCAATACATTTAGGAATCCAAGCATGCAGGTTCTTGTTGGTTCTAGTGGCCAATAAGCATATTTATCCCCGTCAAGAAACAAGTTATAAAACCAATGGCTAAGGGCAACGTCATAAACAAGGCCAACCCAAGTTAAGACTCTACCTAATGCACTAGCCCATCTAGAACTTTGAATCACTACCAAGTTATCACCGGGGTCAAATACAAAGGTATTATTCCCCACAAATTGGCAAATATGCCTGTATTCCCATAATAGGTAAAGTAATAACATCAACAAGAATCACATTACTGAAAGGAAAGTGTTAATACCATTCTCATCACACAAAGATGTTACCTCCATGGCTTTACAAAGCCCAAGAATAAGCATGAACCACATATACATACCTACCTTGAAGGAAATACAAAAAGTGACTTCATACCCAATTGTTTTTCCATTAGGTTTCTTTAATGGCCATCCTTCTTAAGTTTCCTCCTTGGATAAGACTTCACAAACAAGTCAATCAAATAATTAAGTTCATCAAAAATTCTCTAACATGGCTTTGGTCTATCAAGTGGATTATGAATCCTCAAGAAGGACTTTTCGTCATAGGGAAGGGTGCCAACAACTTCACCCCCATCTCGCTTGTCTTTATGACCAAGCATCACCTCACAATTAAGAGATCCACGATCCCTCAAGAAGAAAGTTCCTCCACTAGGAATGTGTCATCATCACATAGTGGATTACCAAATACCTTGTAGCCTCTAGAAGTGTCTACATCTAAACATCACACTCATACCACTATGATATCTTGATCATAGTCATGTCATCATCAAATAAGATGGTCTTTTTATATGGCCTTGAGCAATCCTCTCCTTATGAGCTAACTTTTGCGATTGAGTTAGGCTTAAAATTTATTTATTTACCGAGATGTCTACTTGATATGGAAGGAATTTTGTTAATTCCCCTCAGGTTAAAAAAATCCTTACTGACTTGCATGCAAATTCGAGTAACATGAATATTTTTGGGTCGTTGATCTTACAGAGAATAGATAACTTCATGGGTGTGTCCATGTTTATTACTATGTCTATTACTATAATTACACTTGGATCGAGTTCTTCCAAAATGACCTTTTTCTCGTCGATTCTTTATAGACCAGGATGTTCAATTTTCCGTTATTTGAGATGTGAGAAAAAAATGAGTCAACAATTGGTGAGGAGTCCATTATGTGACTAGGTTGGCCAGCTTGGCGAAATGGTCGAGAAAATAGTCCATCAACTGTAGAACCTTACGACGAGCCAAAATTTGGTCACGCACCGATCAAGGTCACTAGGAAGTCTAGCAAGTGTGCGATCTAGAAATATCGTCAGTGATTGCTCATGTTGCTTTTCAACACTAGTAAGTATTTGACATCAATTTCTTTAATTCCTTTGTGATTGCCTGTACCCGTCTCAAGTAAGTAGAAATACCCAATTCCCCTTTCTTTAAGTTTATCATTTGAGATATACCATATTATAAAAATGAGATGTCATTAGTGTATTAAGTGCAAGCCTCTCTCAAACAAAATAACATGTCTGAAATGGATGAAACAAAGACCTAAATTTGGAATTTGATAAGTTGCCATATGAGACTACATAGTTGAGCGTCAACTTTCTCCCACTGTGCTCGGCCCTTTTCACCCCCCTCACTAGATTTTTGGTTAAGTGATCTTTAGCGCCTTGACCCTTGCACCACAACTCAACTGAGCTAGCCAAATTTAAATAGTTTCAACTTTTAATTATGGGTGTCGAAGTAATTGTAGGACTTGAATTTTCAATCCCGCACCCAAGGGTGTGACCTAGTAATCAATGAGGTAGGTTGAGAACCATGGTGGAAGTCTAGAAGCACCGTGTATGCCATAGTATTAGCTTTATGCATGTAATTTCTTGCATTTGATATCTGTTACCGTCTGTTGTCTTTTGTGTTTCAGTTATCACATTATTTCGTTGCTATTACTATTCTTTTTCTGGATGCCATGTCCTGCTTTCCGAATTAATTGACCAATTTTTTCCAGTGTTATATTTCCTTTTTCATAACTACTTTGATTTGATTTGGTGCACTTGAGCCGAGTGTCTTTCGGAAACAACCTCTCTACCTCCACGAGGTAGGGGTAAGGTCTGCGCACACTCTACCCTCCCCAGACCCCACTTGTGGAATTACATTGAGTGTGTTGTTGTATCTGCTGAAACTTTATGAAAAAATGCTTTTTGTGTGTGTGTATATATATATATATATGTATATATTTGATTTTCATGTATTGAAATTCTTCATTGACTACTATGTCAATTTAAGGGTCAGAATGCTCTTGGTTTGACCAAATCCTTTTTGGACTCATGTTAACTTTAGATCAATACATGGGGCTACTCAACAATAAACTTTTTTGCTCCAATGAGTCGATATGCAAGTTGTGGTGGCGGACCTGTCCGTGCTTCCTGGGAGTTCAAAGAAATGGTCAAGGCCTTGCATGGTGCTGGAATTGAGGTTTTCCTTATATCAGTGTGGTCCTTAAATAGCTTGCTATACATATCCAATATGTCTCTTCTACCTTTTCAACCATCTATCTGAGGATGTTTGTTTCTCTTTTTCACGGTTTTTCATTCTACAGGTCATCTTAGATGTTGTTTATAATCACACAAATGAAGCTGATGATGAAAACCCATATACAACCTCATTCCGAGGAATAGACAACAAGGTAAAGGAACTGTTCAATATAATAGTCAATATTTGGAAAGTTATGAATTAGATCTTTATTGCACACAACGTACCTTAGTAGGTTACTCTGTCTAGGGAAACATCTACATTTTTTGGTAGCAGGTTCGGGGGGTGGGGGGTGGGGTGGGGTATTGTGTTCGTTAACAGATAACCGTTTTAGTAATCAACATCATCTTTGGACTAAGTCTTGATCAATGCATCAACCCGCTACAAGAAAAGTTGTTTGCGTAACTTTACGGAGCTGCTCAATTGGAGTGGCCTCTGATTATGGAATTTGGCAGTGTTTTTACTTTCTGTTCTGCAGATTATTATGGACTGCATGATCTACTATCATATATAGTTAAAATGCTAGAACTTGCTTCTTTTCCCCCTTCCTCTGCTATAAACCTTCTCTGTAAAGCTGCATCAGACCCATAGTTTAGATGAATTTAACTCAATTCTTTTTTTTCTCTATAATGCTTTGTCTCCCTCAAAAACCAGATGAGACCGGGCTTACTTTGTCAAGTCAAGTTCTAAATCAAACTATTCATATCTGATGTTGTGGATGCAGTCTGAATTTCTGTTTTTCTATACAAAAGATTTGTCTCTCTGTTTCCCCACCATCTCATAAATGATATTCCTTGCGCACTCAATTGCAGGTTTATTACATGGTAGATTTGAACAACAATGCTCAGCTGCTGAATTTCTCTGGATGTGGTAATTTAGCCATACACTTTTTTACCATTGAATAAAAGGAAAATCTGCAAGGGCAGTTCTGAACACATCTTTAAAATACTCTCTTCAGGATATTTCAATGGTTATTTGAGATTGTTAACATGAGGCAAAGTTTCCTAAGGAGCAATTTTGGCAATGTTATAGTCGAATGATTTACTCAACTAGATGTTTACAAATATCACTCCACAAAAAATAAATGTATTACATATTCTATTATTACTTGTTAAGAATTAGGAGATTATAAATATGGCAAGATCCCATTCCTTGTATATATTGGAAAGGATTAGAAAATCTATAATTGTGTAAACTGGAATAGAAATTATTAGAAATTACTTTCCGTTCCTTTTTAGGTTTACTTGCATACTTTAGGAATTATTAGGATTACTTTCCTTTCCTTTTCAGGATTACTTGAATACTTCCCTTTCCATTTTTGGATTACCAGTAAACATTATATAAACCCCAACTTCTTTTGAGCGAAGGGTCTATACGAAACAACTTTTCTACCACACAAAGATCGGGTAAGGCCTGCATACATCCTACCTCCCTAGACTCCACTTATGGGATTACATTGTGTATGTTGTTGTTGTTGTACTATATAAATCTCAACATGCTTGAGGGAATAATCAAGCAGTTCATTCCAATAGCTCTTCTTTACATGATATCAGAGCCTTTACGATCTTGGTATAAACTCAAATAGCTTCTGCTACCAATAGTTTGTGCTGGCCAATATGTTTTGTCTGCTTGGCCAATGAGTTTCTTTATTTCTTCTTCCTTTCCATGTCAAGCATCGTTCATCTCTCCGGAGACCGTTATGGTCCCACTGTTTCTTTTGTGATGAGGCTGTAAATTTCTATGCGACTAACACCCTCCTCTGCTCTTGAATTTTGATCAGAGCCACGAGGTTGAGTCCTTACTCTGAAAATATTTTTTTACTAATCTAAAAATTCTATTACTACAACCAAGGGTTTGAGTCCCTACTTGGAAAATTCTCTCTCCTCACTCTGAAAATTCACTCTCCCTCTTGTAGTATTTCTTCTTCTTAATTCATTTTTTGATAAAGTTTCATGACCCAAATTTGGTGCCAGTTCCTACACTCGGCAGGCCTGCCACTTGCCGAGTGGACCCTTTACATGTTGTATAAACTAAATATAAAGCGCGAGAATCTCATTGAAATGATTGAAGCTATCACCTACCTAAATTAAGTTTCAT